>RJWT010047072.1:0-11363 GCA_004365215.1 Cuniculus paca | reverse complement strand
ATAGTCTGAACAAGTAAATACATGAAACAAAGCTTAAAGAAGGATGCTTAGCATCGCGTCTGACCATAAATTGAGTACAGACCAATCTCTGCATAACTTCTCCTTTAACAGACATCTAAGTTGTTTCATTTTTCAAGATTCAATCCCTAGTCTGCAATCTAGTACAGCTAAAAATATGGTGGTGAATGCGTCTGTCTCTCACTCCTCAGGGATTTGAAAGAATACAATGGAGCACCAGCTTTTCTGATTATTGTGCTCTTTATTTGGGTAGGAAAAAATTAACCTCTAGAGGACTCAGTTCCTTTGTCTGTTAGTCAAGCCTCTCCCAGAAGGGCAACTGAAGGATTAAATGTAAATACCACGTAGAGGCCCTCGATTCCCCCTGAATGGTAGCATAATTATTATTATCACCTTCGCTGTGGTTGTTAATTACTAGGGTAGGTTCTGAACTTGCTGTAGTGTTGCCTCAGACTCCCTTTATAGCAGGAAGAGTCTGTTTTCTCTTTTGGAATCTTCTGATGCTTTCCACTTGACTGCTTTCTCAAATGTTGCTTTTCGCCCTCTATCATTTGTCTTCTTTCCCTCTCGTGGAGGCCTCCAGGCACCAAAAGAGCGTAGACCCTCATCTATCACTTCTGCAGCTCTGGAACCTTCCCCTAGCGCTGGGTACCTAGTGAGGGAAGGGTTCTGACTTCCTCCCGGCATTTAGGTGAAAGAAACCTGGGCTGAGGAACTATCAAGACACAAAGTGACAATTTTCATCACGGCCACTCATGAAGCCCCATACATGTTACAAAAACATTTATTTTAAAATGGAAATTTAAACACAATTCTCCAGTTCGTAAGGTGAGAATGATCAGTTCTCACTGCAGAGCATAAAAATGGTAAATATTTAAACAGCAATTAAGGGAAATTAATTTCTCTTTTTTTCTAACTATGTAGAAAGATCAATTGCCAAGCACTTCCTCCTATAGTGGGTGAGGGGCAACAGAAATTCTACTTTTAAAAAAAATGTAAAGACCTCAAAAAAACAGATTTTTTTCCTAGTATGTTCCAAAGAATTTATTTTTATTGGGCTGAAATCCTAAGAAAACTGATTCTGAACACCTGATTATAATTTTAAATCATTATAGCCCTTTGAAATATCAAATGCAAGATGGGTAATATGTCACAATGGGGGTTTTCAAACCACATTAAAATATTGTTTGGGTTGCCAATATTTCTGTTTCCTGGGAAAATAAAGTAAAATAGAAGTTGTATTATCGAGGTTTTTTTTTCTGTGTTTTTAAGTTGTTCTGTATTTACTTGGTAAGGAATCTTACCAAAGCAAATAATTCATTTCATCCATATTCAAACATTCTCCTGCTTTTTCATGAAATGGCAGTCTCAAATGGCATCTCACACAGCCTCTCCTTTTTGGCCAAAGTGGTTCCACACGGCAGCAGAAAATGCAGTTTAATTTAAAAGAAGGCAATAGAATATTGGCATCAGCCAATTGTTGATGTCAAGAGAGAAAACGCAATAAAGACTTGCCTATTACCGAAGGAACCTAAAGGTGATTTGTGAATCCCATCCACTGTCCAAAAAAAACATATAAATCCCAATGCCATTATCAGCAGCAGTAAACAAGTTTCAAAGATTAGGTAAAGTCAGCACTTGAGCCCAGAAGGCTTAAAAAGACTTTCAGGATGAACTGAAAATAAGGTCAGAAAATCTGCTAAAAAATGAAGCACATCATCATTTATGTTTGCCTCAAAGTGAGGTGAAAATAATGAATTTATAATCAAATATGATTTTGCATGGTAGGTAACATAATTCAGAATCTACATATACATATTTTATATCAAAACTATTAAAGATATTAAAAAAGAATAGTTGGAATCATCAACAAGTGATAGTGTTTTGCGCAACCAAGATACATCTGTTGTCTGTGTGGGATGTAGGATCTATGATGCAAAGTAGAGCCTGCCATATGCAAAGGTCCTTTGAGGACTGATTGTTTTCATCCAAAATTTCTATATTAAAACCTAATCCTCAATGTGATTTTAGAAGAGGTGAGGTCTTTGCGAAGTAATTAGGTCGCAGCAGTGAGCTTGTATGAATCTTCATGAATAAAAGTACTGCACTTTACGGAGGAGAAAGCCAACTTGTTCCCTGTCTGGTCTCCACCAATCAAGGATACGATGCAAAGATAGTTGTCTGTGAGGCAGAAAAAGTGCCCTCTCCAGACTTGTTGGCACTTTGATTTTGGACGCCCAGCCTCTGGTTTTGTGAAAAATAAATGTTGGTTATTTAACCCTACAGAAGCCCACACTGACTGAGATAAGCCCCTTCTGGAGCATTTCACGCACGTTGGTGACTGAACTTGTTATTTTGGCCGCTGAAGACCTGAACCAATGTTGGAGACAAGGAGTAGTGTGTCTGGAAACTTGCTGGGACCGGTCTACACAGTAACAACTGCACAGCAGGTAATGAGGCTGGTAGAGAGGAAGCAAATTCCTTCATGCTTAGAACAAACTCTTAATGATTTCAGTGCACATTCTATTTGGAAATCACTACTATAAATCCCTTGTTCTCCAGAGTCTTACCTTCCAGAGGTAAATTATAAACACAAAAATTATACTGAAAAAATAGTCTTTGCTGGAGGTAAAATGTAGTATTTGTAGGAAAAGGAAATAAGTTGCCTTGTCATGTTAAGTGAAAGCATGTTTCGTAAAGAGGTCACATTTGAGATAAATTGTAAAACCGGTACAGGTTTTACCAGATAGAGAAGAGCAAAAAGGAGCTCATCATGAAACTCATATATATCCAGATTTATAAATAAGTGAAGAATGTTTTTCTATGTGAGATTCAGACAGAAGTTCTGAATGACCTGAATGATCATAAAGTGAGATGAGGGGAGATAATTAATTAATAGGAAAAACAGAAGTGGAAAGGAAAGCTTAGAAATAAAGAAAACAAGTTAGCAAACACTAGATAATGATATTTAGATTGTTAAACTAAAAGTTACTTCTCAGATTCTCCATTTTCTCATTTATGCAATAGATATAGTAATACCTCTGTTTACGAATGCTTCTGTTCGGGATCAATTTGGTTTGCGAACAAGAGCTTTGGGAAAAATTTTGCTTTCATTTGCACATCCTGGCCATCCTCCCCAGAATCTTGGAACCAATTAAATTTGTAAACTGAGGTACCACATCATTGAAGCAAAAATGTATTGTGAGATCTCACTGAACTCCAAGCATACACATTGTCCTATGAAATCCCTACAAAGAATGTTCTCATGTTCTTTTTGGAAAAAAAAAAAAAAAAAAAGAGGAAAATGAAAGGCTCAGTGTAGCATAACATCTCATTTAAAAGTGAGTTTAGAGTGTGAAAGAATTGACTAACTTTAACATTTTCTTCTATTTTGTTTTACAAATCTACTCTTGCTACTTGGGCACAAGAATGTAGTAAAATATTCATGTTTAAAATAGAAGAAAAATCTGAGATGTCAAAATTAGTCTCCTCTTAAGAATAGGTGATTTCTTTGATGTTTTCAAGAAAGATCATTTGCCTGGAAGTAAATATAATTTTTTTTTGAATTTTGATTTTGGTTATAAAATCAGAGTTATGTTTGCCAAAAGTTCCATTTAAACAAGTAAAATGCACTAAAAGGCAGAAAATCATCCAAATGATTCATTCTGAAGAAAATATTTTGTTTTACATATAACATATATATATGCAAATTACCATTTGCATGAGGTGATTAATTAAACTAAGTTCAGTATATTATTGACTGCTTTCTATATACTAGGAACTTAGTAGCAACTGTATGTTAACCAGGATGTAGTATGGTTTAGTAATAGATACAGTCTAAAAGTACACATATAAGGAATTATCAAAGATTTCATAAAATATATAAATCTTAGTCAATGCAAATATCATGATTTTCTGAAAATTACACAGTCTATTGATGTTGCACAATTGATATCCCAAAGATGTGATACAAATTATATAAATAATGTGAAAGTCCAAAATTAGTTCATTTCAATCAATTCACAGCTGTTTAAAACTAAGAAACATGATTTACTTTTTTTCATTTCTGTAGAATGACATGAATAAAGCACAGATAACGTTTCACATTATTTAAAAAACGTGAAATTTGAAATAACTAATAATATTGTGCATAGCATGATAACCTAGATTTTAAACTCAATATGTAAAAATAGTATCAAAGACAGGATGGAAAGAGGTAAAAGTGCTTAGAAGCATAGCAGGTAAGCTCATATTTTACTTTCTGTTTTGGATATCAATAGAATGCACTGGAGAGGAAATAACATTTGAATTATATTTAAAATCCTGAAGGAATAAGGAATGGGTGAAGATAACATTAAGAAGAGAAGATAACATTAAGAAGAGAAGATAACTGCTAACCCAGTTATAAACTTGCATGACACGAGCAGAGAATGTTGAGAATTTTATCACTATGAAGACAGAGAAGTCATAAGACAGAGTGAAAAAGTAGGTTAGACAACATATTAAGAAGCCTTCAGTATCAGATTTGGGAGTTTAGACACGAATCTCCATGTAACAGAGATAATACTGGAGCAGTGACAGACAGCATTTTAGAGAAGAGTGCCAAACTGTAACCCAAGACCCATTGATTTATTGTAAAGTGCCAGCGCTGCAATTAAACCTGAGCACTGTGGTTTCAGTTTAGAAAGAACAATTCATATAATAACATCTTTTCCTTGAAAACAAGTAATTCACATGCCATAGGATTGCCACTTCTTTACTACAGGTTTGCAGGTATCTGAGCAGCACAGCTAGAAACCCTTTGTAGATGTGCAATGAGGTCAACAATGAGAAAGATGGAATGAAGGCTGGGCAAGAGATTTAACACACTGATTGCAGCATTCCTAGTGAGAAGTTAGGAGAAACTAATCTCAAAGTGAAGCCATGGAAAAGAGAAAAATTTTTCCTGGTAGTGATTGAGTGAAAAGAACCTCTAGAAAACATATTCAGCAATGCTGGTAAACAAGCTCATTGGCCATAATTGTTGTATTACACAGGAATTTAGGACCTTATTTCAGAAAGGAATGATAAAGGCTTTTGCCTATTTACTCAACACAAAATATTCTTTAAAATAGCAAGACATAGTGGCATATTCTTTATGTCTCATCTACTTGTATCTCTTCATTGCCAGGGGAATTATGCCATGTTTTTGTCTTCTTGTTTATCTTCTTTAATGTACAACACATTATTTTTCAATCGTTTTTGTTTCCTTGATTCTTGTGAGCATATGTGCAATGTCCCTGTCTCCTGACTACAAATTCCATGTTGGAGTGCTGGTTACAGGAGTCATTGGAATGAAAATCATCTGAGATTACCCTTCAGTAGAATTCAAGACAGAAGAGAAAAACCAAAGAAATGGAAGAGTAAATGTTGAGTTAGCCAACAGAAGTAATCAACACAACTGCATAAGAAATAATTCAAATGTGAAGCTATTTTAGGAAAAGTGTAGCTATGGTGATATAACGAGTGTTACTCTATGCAGTCTTTTAAATTGGATCAACATATAAGAGCCCTCCCATAGTAATAAGAAATTAGTTCAGGATGGGAAATTTTCCAAGCTGAACTGGTTTAATGAAGATGGGCAGAGTATGTCTCAGATTTGAGATTATGGTTGGATAGATTTTCACTGACAGTAGAGTATCGATTTATTAACTGCATTATAGATCAGATGTTAAAATCTTCCACAGCTACATAGGTTTTGTAGCCATGATCCATTAAGATAATTTTATAATTAGCTAGAATTTCAATGTGACATGCCTGTAATAAACTATATAAACTGCAGCAAAGAAGGTACTCCATAATTTATTCTACAAGCACATACGTATTGCAAACCAAAAAGTAAATTCTTCATATTTAATGACATGCATTTTTCCACACCTTGATTCTGCAATGATTTACCCTGTTAGCATCACCTGAATATGCTTATTGATATTTGGAATGGAGTAAGAGGTTCAGATAAAATCACAGTTTGCTGCCTTCGTTTTTATTTTGACAGTAATTACATACAGAGAAACATTTGCACAGTTTAAACAAAAACAAAGAAGAAAGGAAAATATTGGGTTACTTTTTCCTTTTTTTTTTTGAAAATAGAAAAGCTTTAAATGATTTTAGGCTGCAATAAAATTATATTTGTATTGTTGTGTAATCATAGTCATGATAAAACTGGATTATAAGGTGTTGAATTCAAAATACCAAGATGATTTAAGAGGCTATTTTGATGAAGGAATCAAAAAAAGAAAAGGAACAGAACAATGGAAAATTGATGAGAATTGAAGATGCTAAATGTTCAAAATTTGGTGGATACTATTAGCATAAATTGGGTGAAAATCCTACTAACGTGTCAAATGCATTAATAAGTTTCCCAAGAGATGGTGCATGTTTGGAGAAAATATATAATAGCATGTTATTTGGCTAGAAAATAGCCTTGAGGATTATAGCAATTAAATTATATGTTTTAATAATAAATCAATCAATGCATTTATTTATGTAATCATGCAATATTGCCATGTGTGACTACCCGGATATACTTAGTAGACATTATATTAATAACAATGAGTCAGGAACAGAAAAATAAGTACTAAGTGATCTTGGTTATTCATGGAGTATAAATACTTAGATCACACAGAAGTTGAGGAAGGAAAAGTGGTTAGTGGACTGGGGAAATCCAGGTGGAGAGAGTTTGGTGAAGCAGGCAATGTTGGTTAGACAATAGTTCTGGAGTTCTGTGACACAGAGAGTGAAGATAATTAATAAAATTCACTGTATATTTCAAGTCAATAGAAGAGGAAACTCTGAATCACCATAGAGAAATGATGAAAGTGTAATGAGATGGATATGTTAATGTCCTAATTTAATCATTACCCAATGTATGCATAAATCAAAAAATCCCTTCATAGTACCAATTAAAAATACAAATGTTAGGTATCAATGAAAGATAATTTTTTTTTAAAAAAAGTAGAATCTCAAGTTCTTACACAGACTTGCTGAAATGGAGACTGATTTATTACAAGATATCTGGGTCATTCACACCTGGGAATCCAGGAATCTATGCTACAGAGGAGGTGAGTGTAGCTATGAGGAGTGAGTATGAACTTAGTGCCCCCTAAACCTGGTTTCCTTGATCAGTGATTTGTTTAAGTCTAATCATTTCCAAGGTTGGGACTTTCTAGCAGCTCCTTAGTGCCAGTTTAAGGACTATTTGACAGAGATTTTATATATATGTGTCAAAATAGAATGGTTTTTATAGAAATGGAAATTTTTGTATTAAATGGCAGTTTTAGTTGTTATAATTGTTTTTTTTTAATAAAATGAAGACAGGATTATAAAAAGAAAGGATAGAAAAATCTGTGCAATATGATTCCTTTTGTTTTTCTAAAATAAACTACAAGCTTTATGCTTTTAGGATGATGTTTGATTACATGTTCTAAATGAACTTCCTCTAAGAAGGTAGGGATTTCACATTCCATCAAACAATCAAACAAACAATAAATCCATTCCTAAATGCACTTAAAGTAAACAAAGGTGTTCAAGTCACAGCTAAATTGACAAAACTAAAGATAAAATTTCTCCTTTTTTGGTTATTGATAAAAGCATAGGTAAACTATCTAAAAAAACTTTCCTAAAGTAAGCCTATGTTATTCTCCTGATTAAGGAGAGAGTTCAAAACTAAAGATGAAAATAACAAAATAAATTGAGACAGTATGTGTAAGAGCTAGGAAAGTGCAACAAATGTAATCACTTTCAATGACTGTATATATTGATAGTTTCAAGAGTAGAACATAATAAATGTTTCCATGAAATATAAAAGGAAAGATAATTTAGGATAACAAAGCTACACACCTCTTCTCAAATGATAACCAGATATTGTTGATGAGAGAATTCCTAAGACAGAAAATGTAACCAAATATGTTAATTAACATCCTTGAAAAGAAATGGAGATGTAATGAAAAAGTACAAAAGTATCTTATAAGAAGATTACAGGAAGAGAGAATCAATGTGACACGCTATTCAAAGGTAAAATGAAGACAAAGTTTTCAGACTGTAACAAGGAATCTCAATCATATACAGACATATTTTGATAAAATTTTTAAAGAACAAACACATGCAACCCACTTGGGACCCCTTCTGTCTTTCTCTCTGACAGAAGCTTTCTTTTTCTCAATAAATATACTCTGCTCCTAACCTCCAAAAAAAATGCAAAGAAAATAATTTAAGAAGACATCAGTCAGACAACATCTGTTAGAAGGATGACAAACTAATAGGTAGACAGATCCATAGACACAGTAGACACATGAGAGTGATAGACAAATGGATAAGTATGAAAGATGCAGTGGCATCTTTAGTGAAAAATCTTTGCCAATATAACATTGCAAACCTAAGAAAAATCAATGATGGTGGAAAATCGACATTTACAGACATATATGGTAGGGATTAATCTTCATAATGTTGTTTAAAAAGCTTTTATAAAATGTGATATGAAAGAAGGAAAATCTAGAAAGAAAACTTTATTTCAAAATGTGTTGAAGTAAATGTAATTTGTCTACGTACATACATAGCTACTATATTATTGTCGCAAAGAAAAAACAATAAAAAACTGACCATAGTTTTTTTTAAGGGAAGGGACTTTCTCTAATTTTTCCATCATTACATTTGCTATTAACTAAATATTCTCCAGTGAATATGTCTTAATTACATAATAAAAATAACGATCATTCCTATGTGGAAATTAAGAATTATAAAACTACAATAAAGAGAGGCCTCAAAGAAGCAGAGGAACCATTAGGGAATGGGAAGGGAATGACAGGAATGGGAAGAGAGAAGAGGACAAGATAGGAGGCAAGGGAGAGAGCACATGATCCAAGCATACTATAAACAGGTGTTGGAATGCCACAGTGAAATTCACACATTCTTGCACATAATGGGCTTTAATAATTATGATCAAAAAATGGTATCTCAAAAGCCAAGATAAATTATTCGTATTTAATTGAAAATTTTAAAAACTAACTTAGAGTCAATTAATTTTGATGATGCATGTTATAAAGAAAAATTTAAACATCTTTTTCCATGTTCCTGAGGGTGAGCTACATTTTCTACACATAAACACACAAACACGCACACATAGACACACACCACACACACAGGCAGGTTCATGTGTACGTCCACACACATGCAGGAATGTAAACACTTATTTAAAGTCCCTCAAGTAACCGTAGATGGGCTATGGTTACAAAATGATTGAAGGGGAGTGCAATAATCCATGTATTTTCTAACATGTATAGTAGGAAATTTCTACATTTTCTCCATCTCATTTTGTCTTCTCTTTCTGTCTTATATGACTGTGACACGTAATGAATATATTCGTGTGGGGACTTGGTGTCTATTCCTCCAGCATCTTAATTCTGTTTCCTTCCATCCCTTTATTTTCCTCCTATTCCTTCTTACCCTCAAATCTTCTTCCCAACTCCACAGGGTCTGTCTCCCTGCTTTGTATCATCTAGCTTTTATTTTGCTTTTTAAGTTACTTATATTTGGGGTTCTTGATTAGACTGGAAGAAACCTTCTCCTGAAATAAACCCACACCCATACTTTTTAAATAAGATCATCTATATGAGCAAAATTTCCTTTAGGCTTGATGAGAAGAGCATGTGCATCTATGCCTGATGATGTGAGCCAGTGTTTTGCCTGATGATGTGAGCCAATTTTTTATTAAAAACAGTAAAGTCTTGTATTGGAAGTTACACTAAAAATTTCTACTAAGAAAAGTATATTTCAATTTTATAACAACTCTCAGGACTTTTTTTTTACTCTTTTTCTTTCACAATCTATAACAAGAAAATTGCATAATGATTACATGTCACATGTCAAGATGGCCCTTGTGACTTTTTTTTTTTTTGGTTTGTTTCTAAATTCTGTGGCGATAAGGATAGAATTTCGAGTTTCACCCATGCTAGGTAATCACTCTTTCACTGAGCTACACCCGCCCTGGTGTGACCCAAATTTTAACATTTTAAAAATAATATTTTAAACGTATCTTTTGCATTCAGCATGTGGAGGATTTACTGAATGTCTCACAGTCCATAGAATTTATGGACAGTTTTTCTTACCTGTGCTTTATTTATTAATAACTGGAAACTTTTACAAGACTATAAATAACTCAAATTCTAAATGTTATTGTTTTAAAAAACTCTATTTGAATAATGATTTCATATTGCAGAAGGGCTGGAGACCTTTCACCTCGCTTCTCCTCCCCTTGCCTTCATGACAAATAGAGCATTTGCCAAAATTGAGGAGCGCGCAGTCAGCTCTAACAAAAGTACACGTTTCATTGGAATTTCACTGGCTCTGCCATTAATGTGCTTTTTTTTCTCCTGATTAGGGATCCAATTCACAATACTACATTCCTTCCAATTTGTGGCAATTTTTCAGTCTTTTCATATTTTCCCAAAAGTGGGTTATCTTTTAGTAGAGGTATAGACCCACAGCTAATTTATCTGAGCCACTCATGGTGCTGAATCAGACTATAATGTAGATATAGTCCAGGTTGTTTTCCTCCATCATACGATGATGAACTATTGCTTATTTTGTATGTTTACAAGCTGGACAGATTGAGTATTAAATGATTTCTCATATTGACAATTGGGTAGCTTTTCTTACTTTATTAGACTCAGATTTAGTTGTCCCTTGTAGTTTTCTTAAAAAAATTTTAAATCCTATATTTTCACATTATCTCAAATATTTCTGTAAAAGCATGTGTGCTTATATATATATGAATTTAGAAACATATAGCTATATCTATCTAACTCTATCTATCTATCTATCTATCTATCTATCTATCTATCTATGACTTTGAGGGGTCAGAGGGGAAAAAAGAAATCAGTGAGAAAGAAAGGTTGAATAACATTCAAAAGAATGGAATCTTAAAACAAAATAAAACAAAACAAGTCAAAAAAACCAGTGAAGCAGAAAGTATAAATTAACTGTAATCAAAATCACTTTAAAGATAGAGAAAAATTTACATATGGAAGTTGTTCATTGAATACTCAAAAATGGTAACTAAGAATAATGATCTTTGAATGTAAATCTTCAGAACCTCCTTTCAAAAATGTGAAGTAACTTACAATATCATTTTGAAATTTATTTCACATAAATAATTATCTAGCTTCTTGATTTATTTGTGCTTTCTCTTGTCATTTTAAAAAATCAAACTAACTTTTAGTTTATTACATTTATCACTTCTTTGAAGGTATAGGAATGTGATTTAGTAGGTAGGCTTTCTGTTTAATTCCTCATTAATTCCTATTTCTGTC
>RJWT010047071.1:0-11350 GCA_004365215.1 Cuniculus paca | reverse complement strand
GATTGTGATTGATGGTTGCTGCTTTGGGAAAGTGGGGCTTGGGGAGCAGATGGGAAGGCAGCCTGGAGGAGGAGGTGGTGGCTTCTGCTGGGGCCGCTCTTCCCTGTGGGGAGCCTTTACCCTATCCCACAGCCATCCATTGGAGATGGACTGTGCAAAGCTGAAAATCCCCTCCCTGGGAGTCTCTGCCAGGGAATAGCACAGCATCAAAATATCTGCCAGCTTCTCCGTCATTTCCAAGGTGATATTAACACAGGGGCATCTGCACAGCAGCCTCTTTACCCGTTTCTCCATCTGGGAGCCTCCTCGGTTGTATCAGTTCCTCCCCTTGAAACCAGTGAGCCGGTGGATGGATGTGACTGTATGGCTTCCCAGGGAATTCATTCAGTATCTTTCATGTCAGTGGTATCTGTGAGAAACAGGAAACTGTTTTCCCATCTCATTCACATAATAGATAAGATGAGAAATTAGCTGTTGGATGAGCAACCTGGGGGCTGTTCATTTTGTCACAATAAATAAGGATGTGCTGATGCTGGCGTTTGTGCAAGTGCTTGGTATGTGCCGCACTTCCTCATTTGAGAGCCCCCCAGCTTCATACCCGCATGTGGTTCCTTTTCTGTTTTTCCTTCAGACCCAGACAAGAGAGATCTGGATCTGTAGCATTGGTGGTCACTTGAAGCTTTGCCACCAAGCAGTACCTTTCCCATGCCACTATCCCAACACCTCCATACCATAATAAGCTATGATCTTCACCCTTTACTGAGCTACAACCTGCTCCTTGGAACTTGATCATGCACTAGTGGAGTCAGTGTCCCCTGGGTGCCTGGGAGGTATGTGGCCTCTTAAATCCCACCCTACACTTCTGAATCAGAATCAGCATTTTTACAAGATCCCCAGTTGATTCATTCCTGTGCACATCAAAGTTTGAAGAGCACAGAGCACTAGTCTAAAGGAGCTAAGATGGATTTCTTAAAGTCTGGAGATGAGGAGTTGGAGATGTAGCCTTTGGCTTAACACTGGGGACTTCTGGTGCAGCATCCCACCTCCAAACCTGTCTCTCAGTACACACTGTCATTAGCCAAATCTCTGCTCATGGACAAAGAAGGAGACATGGCTGAGTCTGTGAATATGTTAAGGACATTGATACTGGTATCCATGTCTGTAAGTGCCCAGATGTCCTAGTGCAGTGATGACAAACGTTTTAGAGACCAAGTGTCCAAACTACTACCCCAAACACACTTATTTATCACACCGTGCTAACACTGTCATTAATCCTGAGTACTGAGGTGTTAGTTTAGGAAAACAACATGGCCACTTGGCTTGCATGACAACAGAGGGCTCTGCATGCCTGCTGGGGCACTCACACCGTGGATTTGCCATCATGATCCTAGAAGGAAGGCACTCTGATCCTCTCACCCACAGGAGGAAGGGATAGGGTATAAGACTTACGGGTTCGCTTTCTTTTGATTGCGTTCTTTAGTATTGTGCTTACTGCTACAGGCAACTCATGGAAGGAGTGAAGAAAACGAGAGTTTGGATTAACGTGGTATGTATGTTAGACGTGAGGGTTCTTGGCTGCATGCAAATGTGAAAGATAGACCTGGGGTTAGTTTCTTAGGGCTGCTATAACAGAGCAACACCACCACCCAGTGTCACCAGTTGGGTGACTGAAACAACAGAAGTTTAGTGTCTCACAGTCCTGGAGGCTGGAAGTCTGAGATCAAGGTGTCAGCACATTTGGTTTCATCTGAAGCCTCTCTCCTTAGCTTGCTCATTGTGTCTACATGTGGTTTCCTGACTGTCCTTGTCTGTGTCTGAATCCCCAGTTCTTATAAGAATAGCAGTGGTGTGGGCCAAGGGCCCATGCTGTTGCCTCATCTTAACTTACCTGTGTAATGAGAAGGGCTAGTTCCTTTGGTGCCTCTGAGAGTGAATCTGTTTCATGCCTTTCTCACAATATTTTTGGTTTGTAGATGCTTCACTCTGTTCCCTGCCTGCCTATTCACATAATGTCCTCTTTGCATGGATGCACCTGTGTCCAGTTCCCCCTCTCTGTAGGACACCAGTCATGTTGGTGCGGGAATCACCTTAATGACCCCTTTGAAACTTGCCTACCTCTGCAAAGACTTTCCATTAAGGCGACATTCCAAGGTCCTAGCGATTGGGACTCAAAGTCTATTTGTTGGAGGATACAATTGAATAACAGGGCTGAATTTAAGAATTTCATGTAAACTGCCCCCAGTGTCGCTGGGAGAAAGGAACATTGGTTTCTTGGTCCTACTTTCCCTCTGGAAGCTTTTGAGATCAAAAAGTAGGGGGCTGGTGAAGAGGACAGAGCTGGCTGTGCAGCTGGAAGAAAGAGGCATAGCAAAGGCAGGGCTTTCTGTTGTTTTTGTTGTTGTTGTTGTTGTTTAATGTTTAGAAAACTAAAGAAAGGGAAATCAATTATGGGGCCTACCTGAATTTTATTTCCTCACCAAAAACCAAATTACTCAGCAAACTTATCGCTTGCTATTGCAGGCTTTGGTATTAAAGAAAACAATCAGGCGGCCAGGATTAATCTCTGACAGCTGCCTTATCTTTAACTTGCACCTTTGTTATTTTCTGATGAGCTTCTCCTTTTTTGCTGCCACGTTGTACCATACCTCACTGGTTCCTTTCATTTTATCATCAGGCAAGAGCGGAGGACCTTTCAGTTTATTAAAAAACCTTTATTTGTGAAGAACAAAGAGGGGGGAAAAAGGCAAACAATGAGGTCAGACAATCTCCTTCCTGCCAGGAGTCACTCACCTGTTATTTAGAGTGTTATCAGTTAGGGGGAGACGTGCATCCTGGAAAATGAGGCTCTGACAGGCTACTCGGTTACACACACACACACACGCACACGCACACACACACACACACGTGCCCTCACATCTGACATACATCAACCTCCACGAAAAGGTCCTTGACTAGCCGCAGTCTTTTCTTTTGTTTCTAAGCTTCTGAGAAGAACATAGCAAGCCTGCCCATCTGTCCGTCTCTAGGCTCTCCCACATTCTCCTTCTATGCAGCCAAGGCTTCCTGTAAGAGAGAACGCCTGGCTCTTTTAGTGGTCACCTAACTAGGTCCTGCGTGACTGGGAAATTGGCTGGTGGTCAGGGGAGCTCTTGGACCATCTACACGTCTTATCTTCCATTTATTATTTTGAGGATAGGTGGGAGGGAATAGCTTTTGGTACATGCTGATTTGTCTTTGGAAATCAGTTCCTGCTAGAGGTTATTTGTTGCAGGACCTCACCTGCTGTGTTGAGGTGGCCCTGGTACTTGCTAAGAACGTTGCAAATTCCTTAATATTTCTCTGTCTCGGTTTTGTCTCATCTTGTGGGGGGCATTCGAGAAGATGAAGTTTAATAAGACTCTTGCAGTTTCTGGATCTGCAGATCCATTTTGCAATAGACCTATTTCCAAATATGGCCATGTTTAAGTATCATCACTCTGTTTGCTACTGGTTGGTTGTGTGGCTTTGAGTGAGTCACCTCTCTGAACACTGGACAGCATGTTCTTTAAGATCTCATGTGGGATCTCTGCAATTATAATGTGTATTTATCTACCGTTCACATCAAAGTGCACGTTGAAGAAAACTGAGGTTCAGATTAAACCTATGACTGTGTCCTCCTGCAGGTAGGTGAGGTGAATTCATTTTTCATGGCTGCATAAGAACCACACAAATAGCCATAGTTTCTGAGGATCGAAAATCCAGGTGCAGGTGGGTCTTCTGCTCAGGCTCTTGCCAGGCTGATGTCAAGGTGTAACTGAGGCTGTGAACTAACCTGAAGCTCCGGGTCCTCTTCTGAGTACACTCCAAGGGCAGGCAGCATTCTCACCTCGAGGCTGGGAGTTCAGCAGTTTTGCCTTAAGTGGGCCCAGGGGCAGTTCAGTTTCAGGACAGTGGGACAGTGTTTGTCTGATGCTCCATCTTTTTAAGAAGCTCCCCCAGTTAGTCCAGACTGACCCCTGGAGAATCTTTTCACCAGTGGATGATGGATGATATCGTTTGCATTCACAGCTCCCTCATGTTCAAGGGGAGGGTGTGATACATACACAGGCTTGCATGTCAGGAGGTAGGAATCCTGGGAGCCACCTGAGAACCCCAAATTCTGTTCTCTACTGATGTCTATCTAGGGCTCGTTGCTCCCTATAACCAGTCTTTAATTCTTTGCCTTGTTGGTTTGGGATCCATCTGGGGCTGGAAACTCTGAAGTCTCTGTCTGCTCTGTTCATCCCACTGAAGAAAAGGGAAACAAATATGGTTTGCTTGACAGCTACTTGAGAGGACCTGGAGGGTATCCAGCCCCATGGGAGAGCGTGGATAACGCCAAAGAGATGGCTGTTGGTTGGCTGTAAGAAGACATGCCACTGGGTATATCCAGGGGTGATGTGGAGACCACCATAATGCTGGTGATCTGCTTCTTGGTGCTTAACAGGGTTTACTCAGTGATCTTGAACCCTCAAGTATTTTCCTGTCCCCAATTTCCTGTGTAAGTGATCCCAATTTAGAAGCCCAAAGCAGGCCTTCCAGTTTTTTGACCTTGTTTCCTGTTAATTTGCCTCTATTTCACTCCAGATTCTAATCTCTGAGGTCCTGACCTTCCTGGTAACCTGATACCCAGATTCTGAATGTCTCCCTTGTTAATATCTGATTCTATCTTTGAGTCTGGGCTGAATTCTGTCATAGGATTTGCTTTGGCAACTCAGTGAGAGGAGCCTAATCCGATGCCTTAACAAAAGTACTTGGATAAAGTATATTCCTCTCATTGGCCATCCGGGGCTCTAGTGTGAACCCTAATTCTCCTACTTCTTTCCCACTTCCTTCTATTTTTTTCTCTAGGGTTTTGAAAAATCTTTAGGAAGTAAATTTGAAAAGCTGTGGAAAGAGTCCAGCTTCTCAGCTTAACGTGTTTCTGTAAACTCTTGTGAACTTGCTCACAGGGTCTGGGCTGAGATCAAGAGTAATATCCTCTCCCTGGGGCCAGATGTCCTGGCCTTACTGAGAGGTTGGGGCTTGGGATCTAAGGATAGAGGTCTTTCCCAATCCCAAGAGAATCAGCTGCTCTGTTTTGAACACATACACACACCACAACCAAAACCACAGTGAGATACCACCGCACACTCATTAGGACAGCTATTATTAAAACAACAACGGAAAATGATCAGTGTTACTGAGGATGTGGTGAAACTGGCACCCTCATGCATTGCTACTGAACATGTGAAATGTTCTCCCAATTGTGGAAAACAGTATTTTAAGTCCTCAAAAAGCCGAACAAAGATTTTCCGTATAATCCAAGGCATTCCACTGTTTGGTTCCAAAAAGAATAAGAAGCAGGAGCTCAAAGAGAAATGTGCAAACTTATATTCATAGCAGCATTGTTCACAACAGCCAAAAGGTCAAACAACTCAACTGTCCACAGGCAGATGAGGAGATAAACACAATGGTGTACACACACACAAAGGAATATTATTCAGCCACAAAAACGTGGAAATTCTGATAATGCTATAGCAGCGTGAACCTTCAGGACATGATGCTAAGTAAAATAAGCCAGGCCAGAAGGACAAATGGTGTACAATTCCATTTATATGAGGCTAAAGTGGTTACATTCATAGAAGAGGAAAGTAGAATGGTTGCTAAGAGATGGAGATTTGGAGAATGGAAAGTTTGTTGAATGAGTATAGAGTGTCTGCCATAGCTTGGATAAGTGTCCCCCGAAGGACAGTGTGTTGCCAGCCTGTGGTGTGGCTGGGTTGGGAGGTAGTGGAAGCTCTAAGAGGTGGGGTCTTTGGGGAGGGAGGGAGGTCACCTGGGGCATGCCCTTGAAGGGGGATATTGGGTCCTTTTCGCTCTACTTTTGCTTCCTGGTTGTTACAAGGTCAGCAGCTTCCTCTGCCATGCTCTCCCAACATGATACACTTCCTTAGCACAGGACCGAAACTAGCATGGCCCCTGGCCATGCACTGAAACCTCCAAAACTGTAAGTGAAAGTAACTTTTCCACTTTGTAAGTTGATTATTAGTATTATTATTTTGTTTTACAGTGATGGAAAGTTAACATAGTTTCTGTTTAGGGTGATGAAAAAGTTTTGGGAATGGATTGAGGTGATGTTGCACAATGTTGTCAAAGAATTTAAATGCCACTGAATTACAATTGAAAATGAATAAAATGTAAATTTTGTTACATGTGTTTTAACAAAATACCACAGGCCTGTGTATGTATTTTTCACACCACATAGTAGATTACACAGCAACAGAAGTCTCATGGAAAAATGACATCTCTTAGCTCATAACCCCCTCTGAGAATTAGGGAAGTCGATGGGAGATCACCAAAGTGTATGAAAGTTCTTTCCAGCTAGATGGCACCACATGCAGTTGCATTTATTTCACACCTCGCAGTTAAACACAGAAGCAGGATTCTAAATGGAAGCTCCCTGCTCTGTTTTTTTGTAATCCACTTCTTAAAAATGCTTAAAGTATATTTTTCATGCCAAGAGTTGCATAACCTGCTCTTTGATTGTGGAACGTTTCAAGCAATGTAAAAAAATGGAAAGGAAAGGTAAAATAAATAGGGCTCACTACCTCAGGGAAGGAAAGGCTGACGCTATTCAGTATCGGTGATAGAGCACTGGCCTTGGAGGCAGACCTGGGCTTTGATTGTACACCAGTGGTTTGATGACGTTCTGGCAACTCCTTTAAGTTTTTGAGGCCTCAGTTTTTTCTCATATAAGAAAAGAAGTGCATTGGAGTCATCCCTTTATTCATCCTGTGTGCACTGAGCATCTGCTTTGGGGGAAGGAGTCTGCTAGGTGGTCCATACCCACTGGGAATCACAGGTGTCCTGATCTTGGTCACCGTGGAGCCCAAGAGCTAATATGCCTCCCCCCATCTACAGGTTCCACATCTGAGGATTCAACCAAACATGGTTGAAAGTATTTGGAAAAAATATTTTGTTTGTGCTGCATATATACAGACTTCTTTCTTATCACTATTCCAGAAATAAAAAAGCATAAGAACTCTTTACGTGGTATTTACATTCTATTAGATATTATAAGTCATACAGAGGTGATTTTAGGCCAATGCCATGTCATTTGATGTATGGCGCTGGAGCATCCTCTGAGTTTGGTCTCTGTTGGGGGTCTGAGAACCAACATCCCACAGATACCAAGGGTCAGCTGGGCACCACTGTCTTCATTCTGAGACCTCTTGCTGAGCTCTGCTTACCATGTTTACAGGCGTCAGTCTCTTCCTTTCTCCTGGCATCACTGCCCTTGGCTGGCTCAGCAGCTCTGGGTAATTGTTCATGGCTCCCAGGCTGTCAGCCCCAGAGCTGAGACAGGCCAGGGCAAATGGGATGCATTACACACAATGCATGCTTACTAGGTTTCTTCACAACAGACTTTTCTAATTTTGAAAGTGTAGCAACATGATGTTTAATTGGGAGGCAGTGGATAACATACAAAAACTGTAAGGAGGTCCTTAGCCTAGACCAGGAGAAACAATGCAGCCTGAGCTCAGGACCTGCGCAGGGAGAAGAAGGAAGCTGGAGGAGCAGTGCTTAGCAGATGGCACTGGCCTGACTTGGAGCTCAGAATCCCAGAGCTACCTGGTGGGGACTCTGCAGGCCACACCCACTGGTGGCAGACTGGGAGCATCCAGGCGGTGGGTGGGGCTCTGTGGGGAGCATGGAGGCAGGTGGCATGTAGAAGCCCGGGCAGCTGGTGGGTGTTGGAAAAGTACAAGGCTGGGGCGGGTGGGGTGAAGCACAGGAAGCCAAGGTGGGCGGTGAGCTCAATCAGGTCAAATGAGCTCCCTGCAGGACCCGCGGCAGACGGGAGGCTGCCTGGAGCGGAGCAGGGCCTGGCAGAGGGAAGCAGGACCAGCCTGGGAGGACAGGGACAGGGCAGACCATTAGGGCAGAGCCCCGGAAGGGAAGCATCTGATAAGAACTAGGCCCAGGGTGGGGACTTGATTGCAGAGGCAAACCAGAGGCAAGAATAAAACAGGGCTTGTTGTTTATTCAGTTCCTGCCTCACGAAGTAAATACCAACTGTGTACCTATTGTGTGTCACGGGAGTGTGGGACAGGAGCTAGGCTACTCCAGGCTCCCACTTTCTAGCAAGACAGCATATATGACAGTCAAAAGCATACATGGAAATAATACCACAGCACATAGCGAACTGGATCATCGGGGGTGGCAAAATGAAGAATAGCTGAGGGGTACCTTTCATGTTGTTTCAGGAAGGATGGGACGTGGTGACTGGTGTGGAGGTCCCAGGTCCACACAGAGGACAAGGCTGGGTTCTGAGCCCATGAGCAATAGGGAGAGAGAGGGTCAGGGACAAGGGACTGGGTGGCAGCATCCTAAGATGACACTGGAGAAGGAGGCCCAAGCCACATCTCAAAGAATCTGTTGGGAATTTTATTTTAAGAGAAATGGGAAGCCATTCAGCTTTCAGGGAAGGGAAGTGTCTTTTTGTGCCTAGGGTTGTTCTATGGGGACAGAAATTCATTTGTCATAGTCCTGAAGGCTGGAAGTGTGAGACCATGGTGCCAGCATGGTCAGGTTCTGACGTTATTGGCTTGCGTGCGGCACCTTCTCTCTGTGTCCTCACAGGGCAGAAAGAGAGAGCAAACTCATTTTTTCTTTCTCTTCTTAGAGCAGCACAATCCCATCACAGGAGCCCCTCTCTAAGATCTCATCTAAACCTAATTACATCCCAGGTCTCCATCTCCAGATGCTATCACACTGAGGGGCATGGCATCAACAGAGGAATTTTGGGAGAGGCGGACACAGACATTCAGGCCATAATAGAGGGTGATGGCCATTTCAGAGCCACCCTTCTGGCCGCTGCCTTAGATGGAGTGTGTGTGTGTGTGTGTGTGTGTGTGTGTGTGTGTGCGTGTACGTATGTGCTCCTGCAGTGGTGGAGACTGCAACAGGAAGACAAAGGAGGAATGGAAGGAGAGAGAATAGCACAAGGTGACTTTGGTTCCTACTGTTTAAATTACAGCCATCTGAACAGAGGATCAGAGTAATTTCAAATCTCAGCACACTTTCCACAGAGGCAGAATAAACCGTAACACACACAGAAAAGTGCACATATCTAATGGTAAAACTTGATGAGCTTCCACAGGGTGAGCACACCCAGGTCACCAGCACCCAGCTCAATAGAGAGGCCTCCCCCTGCCCTGTCACCACAGCCCTTGATTCTAACAGCCTAGATTACTCTTTGTACTTAAAATAAATGGAATCACTGGGCACTATTTTTAAAGTCGACGCCGAAGCTATTTTGAAGCTTTTGACAAAATGACACCCTAACTTGGAAAGAGAGAAACAAGGGGGTAAATGAAGACAGGCTGTTGAAATCCACAAAGGTTCACAAATGAAATGGTTGCTCGTGACAAGTGGTGACCACTTGTTCCGAAGTGTCTGTAAGTTAAGGAAGGAGCCCAGCATGTGACCCCTGATGGCCAAAGCGTGTTTGTTTTTTCACAGTCTCATCCCATATCCTACTCTATTGCAAACCTGCCTGTTTGGCTGCAAGGAAACGTGGAGTGGGTGACAAGGCCTTAGACGCTGACTGGCTACGCTGGTATCTTTCACACTTTGTCTTTTGCAAAGCACAATATAAGAGGACAGTAAGTGAGGAGGCCAATTTTTGTTTCATATGTTTCTTAGTTTTACTTCACAACCATCTTTGAGGTAGATGTTCTCTTTATTACTGGACAGATGAGGAAACTGAGGTTTGTAAAGGTGAAATGATTTCTTAAGGTCACACAGCTAAAACATGCTTGAGTCATTAATATTCCTGCTCTAAGATCCAATCTCTTCATCATGTCACACTACCTCTAGCTATACCAGGGTATCTCGGTGTTATGTCTTTCTTTTCCTTTATCTGTATCAAATACAAAAAACGAATAATATGTTTCATTCATTCATTCATTCATTCATTCATTCAGCAAATGAACGAGGCTCCTCTTGTTACTGAAACTCCTTCTGTGCCGAGCAAAGCTTAGGCATTAGAGAAATATTGACACACGAATATGTCCATTCTGCCATTGTGGAACTTACAGTTCATTGAAGCAGATTTGTGTTAATAAAACAACCAAGCAAATTAAAAGTAGAAAGAAACTGTGATAAGTGCAAGGCAAGAAAGAAAGGTGCTAGGAGAAGCCATAATGGGGGTTGGGGAGCAGGAATTTCTGACAAAGGCTCCCTGGAGACCAGGAATCTTTGTGAGTGAGTTCTCAGGATGAGTGGGAGTTAACAGATGAAATGGCTGTGGGAAAGGCATTCCAGATAAGTCCAGGAGCATGTGCAAATGCCCAGGGGTTGGAAGGATCACTGAGTATGAGAAGGTGAAACAGCAGTGTGGTCGAGTGCAGACAGCCAGGCAAGGTATGCTGGAAAATGCAGGACAGAGACTGCAGGACCCACACCATGGCTTCATGAGCCTGGAAGAGTCAGAAGGCAACTCAACAGTGAATTTTTACTGAGTGATAAATAAAAGGAACATCACTTTCCAGCTTCTTTTATCATCTCCTGTATTCTAGAATATGCTTTGCCGCGGAGCGGGAAAGTCCCTTGGAATTAACAATGCTTGTTTCCTTTGGGGAAATATGTTCCTCCCATAGTGCTCTTCAGAACCACATTAAAAATAAACATCTAAACCAAATTAGACTGCCAGGAAACACGAATGAAATAAGCCAAAGTGAAACCAAGTCGAAATGCTGAGTTCATGTCAGGTTAACGTAACCGCGTATCTACTGACAGTTTAGCATATTTAATTTTTTATATAAAAGCTCGATATGCCCATTGATGAAGCAGATTGTGTTACCCGCATTGCGCAGTGGAAGAGGCTACATTACCTTTCCCAGACCACTGCTCTTAAGGTGCCTGATCTCTTCAAAGTGGTTCATGATGGCTCAGACCATATCATTTTGGGTGACTTCATTTTTACTAATTTCACACTGTATTTGTGCTCTAAAAGCACAGAGCTGGCAGCAAACCCACAATTATATATACTTTATATCAACACTTGCCAGTCAGTGGGTGGCAGACCCCTGTGAAGACTCGAAATGACTGCAAAGGAACGTGAGACCCCATAGACTTACCAAGTATCGTGCATAGATGGAATGCAGATAAGATCATCCTCCCCCCAGTTTATAACCTGTATGGAGATGCTGTGCCATTATGTAAATGTATTATGTCTCTGTCCTATTTAGTCTTAATCAGCAGAGAGTGCAAGTGTAACTGCTCTGTTGGAGGTGGTCCTTGCAGGTTGTTGACATTTACAAGGGGGCCTCATACTCAGAAAATA
>RJWT010047070.1:0-11356 GCA_004365215.1 Cuniculus paca | reverse complement strand
GCCTCCTCAGGACACCTTCCCGAGTTCCCTTTCTAATCAGACCTGCTGGCCTCTCTTCATCCCCATGCACTCCTTCATTCTAGCTTGTGCTGATGTCTTCAATATGGGGACCACTGGCTCAAGTTAAATATGTTGGCGTAAGCGTGTTTACAACTAGAATACAAGCTCCAGGACAACACATGCCCTGTCTGTGTCATTCGCTGTTGTATTCCCCGGGGTTTAGAACAGTGCCTCATTTGACAATAGCATATTTTTGCTAACAAATATCATAAATATATGCATCGACACATTTTCCACTTATGTTACTGACCATCCAAGGAACCGGTTGTAAAGTAAAATTTTTAAAGATTCAGATGAAGACTACCCTGACAAATATTTTAAAAATAAGAGTCCTTTCTCCCTGAAACACTTATTATTACTCAGGTGACAATAGTGCTGTCATAAAATTGCTTTAAAAGACATTCTAAATCTCCCCCAGCTTCCTAGAGAAGGCAGCAAACAGATATGAGAGACATTTCTGCCTCCAAAATTTCCAATTTACAAAGCTGAATGAATAGTGGTGCCATCTTCCAAGACAGGAAATATTAGAGGGCCAGCTTTATAGGGAAAGATAAAGAGTTCAACTTGGGACATAAGAATGAAGAGCATTGAGGGTCATGTACCAACCAAGTAGATAAGTTAAGAATTAAAAAAAAATCTATGAAGTAAGTAGCTGAATACAGGTCTAGAGCAAGAGCAGAAGCTGAAATACATATGAAACGGGCCTTCAGAAACTAGGTGAGCTTTAAAAACCCTTCTAATTCAGATTCTACTACCCTAATTTTACTCTTTCCCTCCTAACCCACCAAATGAGGTATGGATATTTAGAAGGAATTAAAAAAATATATATATATACATATATATACACACACACACACACAAAGGATTTTTCACCCCTGCTTCTTCAGAACATTTGAAGGCATCTGACCTTGAAAGTCTCACTATTTATTGGAAAATAAGTTGACTTTCTTCACCTCTTCCCCTGCTGCCCAGTGCAGGCTCTGTTACACACCAACAGAACAATCTTGTCACTTCCTGCTCTGGTAGTGGACTGATCCACTTTCCCTTGCTTTGCCGTTGTTTGTGCAGCAGAAGAAAATCTATGGTGATCTAAGCCAAATTTCAAATGGTTTAGATTGTTGTTTAAGTGAATTCCTGAAATAGAATAAAACAGCTTGTTTAACCTCTTCAACATTCTTTTCATTCATTCATTACAAATAAATTTACTTCAAAGAAAAACTAAGAAATTGTTTTTATATAGTTTAAACTGCAATTCTAAACAAGAACAAATTACTTACTTGTCTAGCCATAAAAATAATTTTCATCAACCATTACTTCCTTTAAATTGGTCTTTTTTAAAAACTAAAAATCAAAACTCTCCACTTCATTGAATGCCAGATAGTTTTAGATGACTCCCCAATAAATCTAAAGTGAGATCCAATAATCAGCAATAAAATACATTTTTAAACAATGAAGACACAGACAGTTGGAATAGTCCACAATGTTCCAATTAGTTTCTTGTTCCTGATCAGTATTAAAAAAAAAAAAAAGACAAAACTGCACTTGCTAGACCCAGAGACATTACAAGAATGCCAACTTTAATAAAACCAATGAAGCTGGATTAATCCACATTAAAGTGAACAAAAACATGTTTGGCAGGCACAGTGGTCTTCATACTATCCTAAAGCAGAGTTACCCTCAATAAGAGCTACCCAGCAAATTAGCACCCAGCACAAGGCTCTGCGCCTAGTCAACAAATACGTGATTAAATATCTGTTCATTTCTTTAATCCTTTGAAAGTGGATAGCCTAATAAGGTGACACCTCAACTGGAGAACAGAAAAAAGAAGACCCTACCATCGCTGTCATAAGTAATAACACCACCATGAGGGAAATAAAAGAAAAATGGCTTATAGAAAAGTATTCAGGTCTGGGTGTAGTGGTACACACCTGTAATCTCAGCACATGGGAGGCTGAGGCAAGAAGATCACTGTGAGTTCAAGGCCAGCTTGCACTACATAGTGAACCCTGCCTCAAAACCAACCAAACCAAAAAAGTATTCATGGCACAATTCTGTCAGTAATCTAAAAATCCAGTAATATGAGACTTGTTATTAAGATACATCACCATTATAGCAATTTAAAATTAGAAGTATATAGTTAAAACCAAAATAAATTTCAGACAGTTTAAAAAAAAACAGACACTAAAATAAAAAATTGAATATCAAGCTACTAGAGAAAAGAAAACTTTTAAACTTAAATATTATAAAGAAATCACAAAAGGAACAAGAATAGACTTTACTTCATAACCGTTTTAAAGTCTGGTCTGAGAGGATAAAGATAACAGAAAACTGAATTGGAAACAATGGCATCATTTCCCAGGTTCTTGGCAGAGGTACAAGTAGGAAGACCTGCTCTTCCAGAAATGATCAGGATTCCTAAGACAAGATGTTACTTCACTCCACAGAAATCAAACTCTGTGCTCAGACTATGGACCTGTTTACTACCAGCTGTATGACCCTCGTTTGCAAGGTGAGGAAGTAGTAACCTATGTGCTAAATAAAATATTCATAGGGTCTTTAGATCAGAAGCTAATAATACTAAATTAGTAGTATATCTTTCCAACAAAGTCCTTCTCTAGCTAGAATGATAACCTCTGGACTTCCTAAATTCATTTATGAATAGAAACTCAGTGTTAACCCTAAACAACCAGGAGTGAGGAAGGGAATACTGGGGAATTTTCAGTTGAACAATCATTAGCTGGGTTCTTGCTGTATGTTAAGAACTGCTGGATATAGAAAGATAAAGCAAAAACAATTACAACTGCAGACAATTCCAGTATAGTGGGAAAGGCAAAGGAGAAAAAAGATCATCTCAACACACTCAGCAGAAGTTATGATTGGACAATGGAAGAGCAGAAGTTAGCACACCTAGGACTTGAGTGGGAGCTAGGGGAGACAAGAAGGACTCTCTGGATGAGGTGATGACTGGATATGGATAGGTGAACGTGGATGGAGATACACACACACACACACACACACACACACACAGACATGTTATACTACAATGAAGTTAGAAAATAATTTAAACAAAAGTATATGAATGAAAATGCAATTGGCTGGAAGATTAAAAATAAAAGCTACTGGGCCAAAGGAAAATCCAAACCAAACCAAACCAAACCAGACTATCTAGAAAATAATAATGTAAATATGAATAGATCAGACAAAATTCAACCCTAAACTGGCAGTGGAAAAGTTGACCAACTTACTACATGAAGCCACAAAAAAGATCAGAAAATAGAGTTCTAGAGGCCGCTGAAAATAGAGGCTAAAAAGAAAGAGAAACTAAAATAAACACTTTAAAAAAGGGCATTAAGACCAATCAATGAGGAAAGAAGAGTTGTTTATGCAAATGGTGCTAGTATAACTGAATACTCACATGCAAAGGAACAGAGTTGGGCCCCTACTTCACAACATAAACAAAAATTAACTCGAAATGTATCTACAGCCTAAATATAAAAGTAAAAACTATTAAACTCTTAGAAGAATACACAAGAGTGAATCTGGGATTTGGCCACTGATCCTTAAATAAGACAGCACAATCATAAGCAACGAAAGAAAAAATTGGCAAACTAGATTTCATTAAAATTAAGAACTTTATGCAAATGAACTATGAAGAAAATGAAAAACAAACCACAGAATAGAATAAAATATTTGCAAATCATTTATCTAAGGGCCAGTATCATGTATACAGGCTTATAAAGAATTTTTACAACTCAATGAAAATTCAATGAAATTTAAAGTAGGAAATAAAGTTGAATAGAAAGTTCTCCAAACAGGGTATACAAATGGCCAACAAGCACACAAATAGATATTTAACATCATTTACCATTCCCCAGAAAAAAATGACTTAATTGATCTAAAGATGGGTTCCAGGCATCCATTTTACTTGTTTTTTAAGCTTCTCTATGATTCTGGTATGCAGTCTAGGTTAAGAAAAGAGGCCTCAAAGCTGTTACTAATTACTGGCCAAACTAAAAGTTAACAATATTGAGACAATTAAAGGACTCTCAAATTCAGTCAGTAATTTCCTAGGGTCTGAGTTCTGTGAGATCTGTCTCAAAAGAAAAGATCTTGCCCTTCTCCATCCCATTCTCCATACTTTCATCTACTGTTGACACTGTTTTTAATCAGAAATATGTTTTCTCTGTTTGAAGTCTGAACAAACAAGATACAAACTCCCCAACACTACAGGTCTGATAATAACTACCATGAGTTAACATTTACTCCTCACTTCTCTTCATCTTACTGCACTGGGCAGAAAAGCCAAACTATTAAATAAGGAAAACAGAGTAGGGAAGGTTTTAAAAAAATTCTTGATTTTAAAGTCCTCGTCTTTTATAGTATATATACCCTTTAAATAGAATATTGGTCTATAAATTATTTTTTCACATGAAAGGATACTATTGCTATAACACATGACCTCCTTGTTATAGGCAGAAACGATCTCATTTATCTTTATATTTTCAATACCTTACCCAGTCTAAATGTCTTTTTTTCTTAGAAATTCTGAAAAAGTTTTATTTTAAAGAGAATAAAACAAAACGAAATAAAACAGAAAAAAGCAGATCAGAACAGAACAATGCAAGCAATACAGGACTTCAAAACAAGACAACAGGAAATCAACAGTGGCTACCATAGTGTCTATTGTTTTCTTTGAAATAGTTGTTCATACCTTCACACACATTAAATTCAAACAAAACAAAATAATATAAAACCAATCAGAACATAAGAATGAAAGCATTACATGTCTTCAAAACCAGACAATAAGAAATCAACAATGGCTACCATAATGTCTCTTGTTTTCTTCAAAATAGCTATCCACATATTCTCACATGTTTGAATCAAATAATAGAAAACAGACTAAAACCAATCAAATCAAAGAATAAAAGCATTATTGGGCTTCAAAACATGATAAGAAATCAGCAATGGCTATCAAAATGTCTCGTTTTCTTTAAAGTAGCTGTTCATACCATCACACATAATAAAATCAGTTCTTGTAAACTCTTTAGGAGTAGTGCTAGGCATGTATAAGCCTATACATGTACATCTATCCTTTCTGTGTTAGAGGGAATAACAAAACAAAACACAAGGAAAACAGGAAACAAAAGAGACAAATCAGCAACAACAACAGAGAGCCCAAAATAATAACAATATAGCTGTTTGTCATGGTATTCCATGACTGAGATTGACTAAGGGTCACAGAAAATACTGTGGCACAGTACCAAAGAACCAGGGACTGGGCCAAACAAGCAACAACTTCTCATCACCCACAAACTGAAGAGGTAACATCTTTCAACAGACTCAAACCCAAAATCCAGCTACCACCTGGAAGATACCTCAGATAAGTAGTCAGCACCTAGGGATCCTACATACTAGCAGTAGAGCAACCCACCATAGGCAATTTATAAGTATCACCCTAGGAATTAAAACTAAAAAAAGAAATTAAAAATGAAAAGACACTTAAACAAAATGCAACCCCAGACATCAGTTCATCAGGGGCCAATGAGTGGGAAAATCTGAAAAGTCTCACACCTGGTCTTCCTGAAGTGGCAACAACAAAGCAACTGAATGAGGCTCTGGAAAAAATAAAATCGGAAATAATCTCTCAGATAAAGACCTTGCTTAGTGATACAAGAGCAAATATAGACAAAAAAAAAAAAGACAAGCTTAAGAAAACTATGGAAGCTCAACATATGAAAGACATGGAATCCATAAAGCAGATTCAAGCAGATATCCAGGATAATAAAAACTGCACTGAAAGTATTCAAAGCAGATTAGGCCAATGTGAGGACAGGATCTCTGATATTGAAGACAGGCTTGCAGTTAGTGATCTGAAAAAGAAAGACTTCTCAAAAATAGCAAGGGGCCATCAGAAGTCAATCCAGCAGCTGCTAGATGAGAAAAAAAATAACTTAAGATGGACTAGAGTCAATGAAAAAGGAGATACCACAAATGATATTAAAAAAATGCTCACAGACGCCATGACAGAAAACTTTCCTGGTAGAGAAAAAGAATTTGACATGCAGATAAGCAAGGCATAAAATCAGCCATGACCAAAAAATTCTACAGCTAAGCATATCATGGTCAAGATTCTAGAAATTCAAAACAAGAATATAATCTTCAAAGCTGCTAAGGAAAAGAAACAAATAACTTATAAATGAAAGCCCATCAGAATCACAGCTGACTTCTCAGCACAAACTTTCAGATCAAGGAGAGCTTGGAGTGAAACATTCTAAGTTCTAAAGGAAAACAACTTTCAACCCAGATTGATGTACCCCAGAAAACTATCTTTTAAAACTGATGGAGAAATAAGATACTTCCATGACAAAAAACATCTGAGGAAATTTACAACCACTAAACCAGCACTCCAAAATGTTCTGAAGAACATTCTAGAAACAGATAACAAAGACTACAGTTCCTTGAACCCCAACAGAAGGAATTACTAGGCAAGGAAAACAATTAGAAGGAGAGGGGGGAAAAAAAGAGGGGGGTCAACAATAGGAAAAGACAAGGATAAATCAATACATATCAGTTATAGCCATCAATGTTAATGGTCTCAATTCACCGATCAAAAGACACAGACTGGCAGAATGGATCAAGAAGCAACATCCAACAATATGCTGCTTACAAGAAACACATTTAATTCAAAAATAAATTCAGGGCCGGGGCTTTAGCCCAGTGGTGTAAGTGCCTGCCTGGCAAGAACAAGGTCATGAGTTCAATCCCTGGTATCAGAAAAAAGAAATTCATAGACTGAAAATTGAAGGATGGAAAACAATATTCCATGAAACCCAGAAAAAACCAGGGGTAGTTATTCTATTTGCAGACAAAGTGAATTTGAAGCCAAGACTGATTAAGAGATAAAAAAGGTCTCTATCTCTTAGTAAAGGGAACAATCCAAGAGGAAGAGATAACAATCATAAATGTGTATGTGTCAAGTGCACCCAACTATATAAAACAAATACCAACAGATATGAAAAATCAAATAAACTCTAAAACAAGTGCAATGGGAGATCTCAATGCCCCACAAAAAGACAGATCAACTGGACAAAAATTAGTAATGAAATATTATAACTGAACCAAACTTTTGAACAAATAGACTTAGTAGATGTCTATAGAGTGTTCTACCCCACAACATCAAAATACACATTCTTCTCAGCTGCACATGGAATGTTCTCCAAAATAGATCACATACTGGCCCATAGAACACACTTAAGTAAATGCAAAGGCATTCAAAGTATTCCATGTATACTATCAGACCACAGTGCAATGAAATTGGAAATCCATGGCAAAAGAAACCAGAGGAACTTCAAACACATGGAAATTAAATAGCACCTTACTGAAACACCAGTGTGTCACAGAAGAAATTAAACAAGAAATTAGCCAATTTTTACAGGTGAATGATAACAATACAACATACCAGAACTTACGGGACACAATGAAAGCTGTCTTAAGAGGAAAATTTATAGCAGTAAACATGCATATCAGGAAAACAGAGCAAGCACATATAAAAACAACATAATGGTGAACCTCAAACTTGTAGAAAAAGAAGAGCAGGCTAAGCCAAATGCTCATACAAAGAAGGAAATTATAAAGATCAGTGAAGAAATTAACACACTGGAAACTAAAAAAAAAAAAAAAAAACAAGGAATCAATGAATCCAAGAGTTGGTTCTTTGAAAGATTAAATAAAATTGACAAACCCTTAACCAATCTTTTCAAAAAAAAAAAAAAGACTCAAATACATGCAATTAGGAATGAAAAGGGTGAAATCATGACAGATCCTGCAGAAATTCAGAAGATCATCTATACCTACTTTGAAAACTTATATTCTAATAAGATGGAAAATACAGAAGAAATGGACAGATTCCTACATACATATGAATTACCAAAGCAGAATCAAGAAGATATAAAAAATCCTAAACAACCCCATATCAATAAATGAAATCTAAGATGTAATTAAAAATCTATCAACAAAGAAAAGCCCAAGCCCTGAGAGATTCACGGCTGAATTCTACAAGAAATTTAGAGAAGACCTAACAACACTACTTCTCAAACTCTTTAAAGAAATTGAAAGGGAAGCAATACTCCCAAATTCATTTCTGGAAGCAAGTATTATCTTGATACCAAAACTGGAGAAGGACTCAAATAAGAAACAGAATTACAAGTCAATTTCCCTAACAAACATAGACACAAAAATCCTCAATAAGATTATAGCAAACAGAATGCAGCAAATCATCAAGAAGATTATATACCATGGTCAAGTGGGATTCATTCCAGGGATGAAGGGATGATTCAATATATGTAAATCAATAAATATAATATACCATATTAACAGAGCCAAAGACAAAAATTATATGATTATGTCAATACATGCAGAAAAAGCTTTTGACAAAGTCCAGCACCCATTCATGATAAAAACCCAACAGAAAATTGGAATAGATGGTCTTTATCTCAATCTAATAAAGGCCATCTATAACAAACCAATAGCCAATATCATACTAAAGGGACAAAAACTGAAAGCTTTCACTCCAAAATCAGGAACAAGACAAGGATGTTCACTGTCTCCACTCTTATTTAACATAGTCCTGGAAACTTTAGCTGGAGTAATTATACAAAAGAAAGAAATAAAAAGAACAAAGATAGGAAAGGAAGAAATTAAACTATCGTTATTTGCAGATGACATCATACTCTACTTAGAAGACCCTAGAAACTCCACCGAAAGACTTCTAGATTTAATAAGCAAATTCAGAAACATAGCTGGTTACAAAGTCAACACTCAAAAATCAATAGCCTTCTTGTACACAATAACAAACTCAGAGAGAAATCAGGGAAACAATACCTTTTACAACAGCATCCAAAAATATTGAAATACCTAGTAATCAATCTAACAAAGGATGTAAAAGACCTCTATACACTGAAAACTATAGTACTCTGAAAAAAAGAAATTGAAGAGGATATTAGAAAATGGAAAGATATCTTGTGCTGTTGGGTAGGAAGAACCAATATAGTGAAAATGGCCACACTTCCAAAACTGTTATACAGATTCAATGCAACCCCAGTCAAAATTCCAATAGCATATCTCACAAAATTAGAGAAAACAATCCTAAAGTTCATCTGGAACCAGAAGAGACCTAGAATAGCAAGGCAGTCCTCGGCAACAAAAGCAAGGCAGGGCATCCCTAGTCACCCAAGTCATCACAATCCCTAACTTGAAATTATACTATAAAGGTACTGTGATAAAAACAGTGTGGTACTGGCAAAAAAAACAGACCTGAAGATCAGTGGAATGGATTAGAAGATGCAGAAACAATACCAGACACGCTAAGCCACCTTATCTTTGACAAAGGTGCCAAACACATTCACTGAAAGAAAGACAGCCTCTTTAATAAATGGTGCTGGAAAAACTGGCTCTGCACATGTCAAAGATTAAAGTTGAACCTATATCTTTCACCATGCACTAAACTAAATTCAAAATGGATCAAAGATCTAAATATTAAAAAAGAAACATTAAATCTGCTGGAAGACAGAGTAGGTCAAATTCTTGAAGACATAGGTATAGGCAAAGACTTTCTGAACAAAACCCCAATTGCATAGGAACTGTTACAAAGAATCAACAACTGGGAACTCATCTTATTAAAAAGCTTTTGTACAGCAAGAGAAACCACCAACAGAGTGGAGAGACAACCCACAATATGAGAAAAAAGGTTTGACAGCTGTTCCTCAGACAAAGGTCCTCCTAGATTTATTATTTATTTATTTAATTACTTTGTCTTTTTGAGACAGGGTCTCATTATGCAGTTTGGGCTGACCTTGGGCTCACTTTGTAGCCTAGGCTGGTCTCCAACTTACAAGGGTCCTCCTGTCTCAGCCTCCCGAGGGTTGGGATTACAGGAGTGCACCAGCACGCCCGGCAGTCCTCCCAGATTCAAAAACTCAATCCAAAATTGGGCCTCTGAGATGAATACGCACTTCTCAGATGAAAAAATACGAACAGCAAACAAATATATGGAAAAAATGTTCAACATCACTGGTCAACATCACTGGTCATTTGAGAGATGTAAATTAAAACACTGAGATTCCACCTCACCCCAGAAAGAATCTCTATTATCACAAAATCAACCAATAACAAATGCTGGAGGGGCTGTGGGGAAAAAGGAACCCTTCTCCACTGTTGGTGGGAGCATAGACTGGTGCAACCACTCTAGAAATCAGTGTGGAGATTTCTAAAAAAACTAGGACTAGAGGCTCCATTCAACCCAGCTATTCCCCTTCTGGATATCTTCCCAAAAGAATTAAAAACATCATACCACAGCAATATATGAGCACCCTGTTCATAGCTGTACAATTTGTAATAGCTAGATCTTGGAAATAATCTAAATGCCCATCAACTGAGGAATGGATACAAAAGATGTGGTACTTTCATACAGTGGAGTATTACTCAGCTATAAAGGACAAGCTTGAGGCTTTTATAGGTAAATGGATGCAACTTGAGTTCATACTCATAAATGAAATAAATCAGACATGCATGTATAAATATCATATTGTCTCACTAGTGTGAGAAGCTGAAAGAAACAATGCGTGTGTGTATGTGTGTGTATTTAAGATAGTTATACTACTGATTTCTCTGAGTTCATTGAAGAGAAAGGTTTGCACTGGAACTGTTTGGACAATTGAGTGCAGATGTCTTGTGCTCTGGGTGACCTATTTTGGGATGGCAATCGCAATGTATGTACCATTGTTGTCCTGTGATTGTTGTGTTTTGAAATTTTTTTTTTCCTCTTTGAAATAAAATAACTTGAAAAAGATGGCGGAACAGTAAGCAGCAGAGTAAACAGTCTCTCTGAGAGAAACAGTTCAGATGCTAGAATATAACATCATGGAGAGGACAAGAAGGAAGGAAGTGGGTCCCCTGAACCAAGGAACAATCTAAAATATGAATTGAAGCCCACAAAAAGAATAAAAAGAATTTAAATGAAGAAGGTGGTGGCTGGCAGTGCCTCAGCCTGGAGCCAGATTCACCCCACTAGAAGACCTGCTGAGCCTGGAGATACGCGCGGTCACAGTTGTGGTCAACCCCGGAGGTCTCTGCAGAGAGGCGTGGGGGTAAAGGAGAGTGGCAGACACAGAGATCTGCACTGGCTGCTGGTGAGTGCTTGGAATTCCACCCCCCAGCCCCACAGGAGAGAGTGATCGGCTGGGCTCCATCTTGGAGTCAGGCAGGTTATGCCTGCCCAGGGCCAAGACTGCTAACCACT
>RJWT010047069.1:0-11442 GCA_004365215.1 Cuniculus paca | reverse complement strand
GACCAGGCAACATGCAACATGGTGAAACCTATCTCAAAGAAAGGAAGAAAGAAAGAAAGAAAAGAAAGAAAGAAAGAAAGAAAGAAAGAAAGAAAGAAAGAAAGAAAAAAGAAAAGAAAAGAAAAGAAAAGAAAAGAAAAGAAAAGAAAAGAAAAGGAAAGAAAATAAAATTATTGGAAATTTGGCAATCTCCTTCTCAGCGACCTGGATGCTGGGAGAACTGGGTTTGAATTCTCTAAGAAGCAGGTGGTTGTGTGAGTTGGGAAGTCACTTCCTGCCTTGGAGGCTAGTTATGGTCTGTAAAACAGGATTGGTTTTACTTATCTGTGAGAAGGAAAATACATGAGAAAAAACACTGTAACTCTGGAAACAGTTTGTCACTCAGTAGAAGCTCATGCTGTTTGGTCTTGAAGCATCCTTGGGACACCTTCACCCACCTCTACCCCCTGGGGATGTCTACTGGGTTCCCAGAATGTCCTGCATTTACCCCACACCAGTGGCCCCTGGTCCTCCTTATCCTTGGGAAACACAAGACCCCAGTAGATACCTGGATCCTCCAGTAGTACCGTGTGCTGCATATATGGTGCTTTTTACCACACATATATAATGTATGATACAATTTAAATTCTAAATGAGGCACTCATAGAGATTAACAACAATAATGTTAAGTGTAACAATTATTCGAGTAAGAGTTATGTGAATGTGGTATCTCTGAAACTATTATACTATACTGTACATTTTAGCATCCCCAGCATCCAATTTTCATCCTTCAGAACTTTGATCTTTCCACATAAAGGAAGCATTTCACAGCTTCTCTTGGCAGATCTGAATTGCCAGCATCGCTGCTGGGACTGTTATTGAGTACGATATGGGTCATTTGAAGGTGAGCACTGCGATATCACCACACTGATGTGTTGAATGAAACAGCTGCGTAAGTGTAGGGTCTGCAGCCTGGATCCGCTGGACAAGGGGACAATTCCTGTTCCCAGTGGGAAGGTGCAAGTTTCCACCACACTACTCAGAACAGCACGCGGTGTAAAACTTATCAATTGTTCGTTTCTGGAATTTTCCTCACAGTTCTTTAAAGTCATGGGTGGCCTTGGGTAATTGAAACTGTGGAAAGGGAAACCTCAGGTGAGAGCAGAGTACTGTATCCTATCGTGGCTTGCATTCTATCACTTGAAATTTCATTTCACTTTTGTTTATTATGAGTAGACATGTTTTTGCAAAAAAAATGCAAATATTAGGGGTTGGGGATATGGCTCAGTTGGCACAGCGCCTGCTTGGCAAGCACGAGGTCCTGAATTCAATTCTTGGTACAAAAATATAAATAAAATGAAATAAAAGCAAATATTGCAAAAAAAAAAAAGTGAGGCAGAAACAAAAGTTTTCCTACTGTCCCACACCCCAGATTTAACCTTGTTTAACTGAAGATCTTCTCCACAAACTAAATTGAGACTTTTGGTGTTATTTCTGTTGTTGTTTTAAGAGAGAGGGTCTTCCAATGTTGTACAAGCGGAGTGTGAACTCCCGGACTCCAGCTATCCTCCTGCCTCAGTCTCCCAAGAAGCTGGGACTACAGGTGAGAGCTAACATACCTGGCTCAACGTGAGACACTTTATTCATCTCTGTATTCCCAATGCCTACTACACCTTGGCACTCAACAAATCTCTACGGAAGAAATAAACAGTACACTGATTTCTCTCTTTTTCTTCTCGAAGTCTGCTGGCTACAGTAACAAAGCTCTAAAGCAAATGTTTTATATAGTTATTTACAAGCACCCAAAATCATTTTCATGGTATGATGTTTCCTCAGAACTGTAGCATTCGTGTAAAATTAGGAAAAATGCGAGAGTGTTTATGTCATGAAGTTGCACTGTAAATTTGAGAGTCAGAGAGCTGGGCATGGTGACACATGCCTACGATTCTATCTACTTGGGGTGCTGAGGCAGGAGGATGAAAGTTTGAAGTTACCCTGGGCAACTAGCCAGACTTACCACTGTTAAATAAATAGATCTGAATGTCAGAGAAAATTTAAAGTGAACCTCATATATCCTAACAAAAATCCATTAGTGTATTGGTTTATTGTCTTTCCAGTAAGTTTCCTTTTTATTAAACTTTTAGAATTTACACTGAAAATTTAGAATTTATTACTTTTTTTCTGAGATGGATGAGGGTGATCCCGGGCCTCACGAGTGGTAGCTAAGTGCTCTACCACTTAAAAGAAAAAAGAAGATACATATAATAAAAAAAGTAAACATCTGCAGCCCCAAAAGTCAAACCGAACAACTATTATTATTATTGTACTTAATATGTGTATTTGATGTATTTTCAACTCACAATAGTTTCACGCATTTGGAAATTCAACAAATTCAAGTAGCCAATTCAGTGATTTTAGTACCTTCCCAGAATGGAGCAATCACACCACAATCCACTTTTACAGCCTTCCTATTGTCCCATGAAAGCTTGCAAACATTAACAATCTTTCTTTCTCCTGGTCCTACCAACCACTAATCTATTTTTCTGTCTCTATGGATCTCCCGATTCTGGGTATTAAACATACATGGACTCATACAGTATTTATCCTTTTCTTGAGTGCTTTCTTTTACTAAACTCATCCATGTTGTAGCCTGTATCAACACTTCTTTTTTATGGTCAAGTAATATTCCATGATGTGGGTTATATACCTTATTTTGTTTATCCATTCATCAGTTGATGGCCAACTGAGTTTTCACTTTTTGGCTGTTAGGAATAATGGTGTTATGAACATTCATGTGTAAGTTTTTGTGCAGATATATGTTTTTATTTCTCTTTGGCATCTATCTAGGAGTAGAATTGCTGGATCCTATGGTAACTCTGTGTTTAACTTTTGGAGGATCTATCAAATTGCTTCCCAAAGTAGCTACATCGTTTCATATGCCCACCAGCTGTCTATGAAGGGAGGGTACCACTTATCTGTTTCCTCACCAATACTTGTTATGGTCTATCATTTTTTAATAGCCACCCTAGTAGGTATGTTGTGTTATTGTGGTTTTTATTTGCATTTTCCTGGTGGCTGAGGATACTGGACATCTTTCCATATGTTTACATTTATCTTCTTCAGAAGAATGTTTACCAGACCCTTTGCCCATTTTAATTGGGTTATCTTTTTCTCGCTGAGAAATAATTTCTAAATCAAATAATTAAAGAATTTCTAATCAAATCATTTCTTGAAAATGAGAGATATGGGGAAATGCTTAGAAATGTACCTGGCACATGGTAAAAACTTAAGGAAGGAAACACTGTGTAGAATGAGATCAAGGATATCAGAGTGACCGGTTGTAACAAGGGTAAATATTATTTCATGAAATTATTATTTTACTTACGCAGATGTATGTGTAAACTGGATTACGCACAGATTGTATTTCTCATTCTCAGTCTTACCCCAAAAATTTCAGAACTCACTATTCTGAGGAATTTACTTAGAACATGAATAGCTAGGTTGTAGATTATGCCTGCATTCATGTTTACTGTGTATAGATCCGAGAGCCCTCTCCACAATTCTGAGATCCTCAGATCTCTAAAGACACTTTTCCATAGTTCCATTTTTCCATAGTAAAACCTGGCCTAAAATGAGCTAGGATATTTAAAGTCTACCATTTAGTGTGAATATTTATGTCTCGGTGCAGAAAAACCAGTATGTTAATAACAGGAAGTTATTCCTAAGCCCACTGGCAGTAGAAATGTAAAAATAGTATCCATACCTTTTACCTTTCAAACTAACTAAATAAATTCTGAAACACATCTGGTCTCAAAGATTTTCAAGAAAGGCTTCCAGATACACACACCAAAGAGTTCTCCAATTCGGCAGAACCAATTTACACTTCCACCTGCCGCATGGGAGAGTTCGTGGGCCCACAGTCTTTGCCCAGACTTGATACTGTCAGACTTGAAACATTTCTGATCAGTGAGACAAGACAGCTCGTTGCTGTTTTCATTTGCATGTTGCTCGTTACTGACAAAGATGAGCAGATTTCCTTCTGTGTATTGGCTGTTTGCGCGTCCTCCTCTGGGAACTGTCCATTTACACGACTGCCCATCTTTTCAGTCTTATTTCTTTAGCTCTCCATTGTTGGAGCTCTGAGAATGATACCCCCAAAATATGGTCTATTTTGGCATGCTCAGCAATTAGATCTAAAGGAAGTGAAAGATCTAAAGGTTTTAGAAGCTGGCTGAAAATCAAGATCTGTTTAACCTTGTCTTGCTTCCCCCATTTCCAATTGCAGAGACTTAGAAGGTTCTACATGAAGTCTGGACCTGCCAAAGAAGAAACAAACAGCTCTGATCTCTTTCCTGAGCTTTTATTAGCTCAACTCACCTGGCAGGAAGAAAAATTGAAGTCTGTCAACACAGCTGCACAGTCTTTCAGCTCACAATATTGCCTTCTATTTTGGGCCTGTGAAGAAGCATTTACCAACCATCGTCTGTTCTGTGGTCCAAAATGCTTTGTCCCAGGTCATTGTGTGTTCTCCAAGCCCATGGAGCTCCTCTAAGAATCATTTGCTGTCCCCATGACATTCCTCACTGTCCTCTCCCCTGCAGAGAAAGGGTCATATACGTTTCTGAGTCACATTTCTCCCATGCTGTGAGTTTTCCTCTTTTGCACATTGATAAAGGTGCATTCCTTTTCTGTTTAATCTGTCTATTATCAGTTCCTTCCAGAGTACCGTGCAAGGGTGGTGGTGGTGTATGTTGCAGAAGGGGGTTCCTTTATCCTGTCCTATAGACTTCAACACCATACTCAAGTAAGTTAATTTTCAGTCCCCTCCCCTGCCCTCCCCTTTGGACCTCTCTCCTTCCTTCCCCTATTCTTCTACCTTTCCCCAGATATTGGTATGAGAGAAATTAGGAGAATTCTAGTCAGGATGATTTCTGCATTTCTCAATACAAGTATTCAGGGTCTACCATGTAAAATGAGCTGGGCACAGAGGCATATGCCCATAATCCCAGCTCTTCGAGAGACTGAGGCAGGAGGATCGTAAGTTTGAGTTCTGCCTGGGCAACTTAGTAAGACCCTACCTCAGAATAAAAAATCAAATAGGCAAGGTGCCTTTCTCAGAGGTAGTACATCTATGAAATTGACCCTCAGTACCACTTACACACACGTGCATGCACACACGCACAGACAGGGAAAGGTTTTCTCCTCCTGTCAACTGCTTAAAATTTGAGTTCATTAACGTTTAAATAGATGCAGAAGCCCCAAACCTAAGTTTCAGCCAAACCAGCCTATTCCAGTTTAACACAGCCTAATGTATAAATATGTAGATAGTCTTAATCATTTAGTTCAACCTACCTGACTGACCACAACAATGATTAACTTTAAAAGGCAGTTTCTTGGGCTGGGAGGGAAGCTGGAGCAGCTCACAGGAAGTCATTTGCCCGCCGACAGGAAGTCTCAGATGGAAGGCCATCTAAAAACTGTGAGTTTGGCAGAAGAAAATACTGTGGCTTTCTCCTTCAGTGAAAATAGTGGAAACCTTAAAGTTCCTTTTAATCATCATATTGGTGAGGTTGCAGGCGAGATGGCATTTTCTTGGCATGTCGTCTATTGCTGTGTGTGAACTTTTATGTATGTATGACACACACTCTGTTGTTTCCATGCTCACTTGGGATGAAAGGTACACTCAGAAGGATGATATAAGCAGACTATTCTGGGCTCATCTCTTTTGGGGAATCTGGAGACTGAACTAAGAGCCTACTAAGCACATTCTCTGCCACTGTACTGTACCCCAGCTCTTCTAGTCCCATTTTTGTTTCTTGAAAAATATGTAAATAATTTTATTGCAAAAGACATTTTTATTACTATTACACAAATTAATATTTAAATTTAGGCAAGTTTGTACATATGTAATGCATTCAGATCTTTCCTCCCCATTCCTTCCTATTCTCTAATAGCTCCTCCTTTTACTTATATCCCATACTTCTCACTCTCTCTCTGACTTCATGTATGAGAGAAAACATGATATTCCTCTTTCTGAGTCTGGCTTGTGTCACTTAACATGATGATCTCCAGTTCCAGTCACTTTTCTGTAAATTGACAGGATCTCATTTTTCTTTATGGCTTTCTTTGTATTCATATCCTTTATTCATTCATCGACTGAAGGCAGCTAAGGTGATTCTGCAGCTTAGCTATTGTGAATTGGGGTACAGTAAACATGGGTATGCAGGTATCCATAGTATGCTGACTTTTAATTCTTTCAAAAAGATACGGAAGGGTGGTTATTACGTTAGCTTTCCCATCACTGGGATAAATATCCAACACCTATAATTTAAAGGAGATGTTTATTTGGACTCACAGTTTTGGAAGTTTCAGTCCATGGTCTGCAGGCTGCAAGGCAGAAATAGCCCGGTGGAAGGGCCCAGCATGAAAGAAACTGCCCATCCCATGGAGGCCAGGAAGCAGAGAGAGAGGGGAGGAAATGGGGACAAGGAGACACCCTTCTAGGTCATACTCCAGTGACCTGCCACTTCCAACCAAGCCCCACCTCTGAACAGCATAGCCAGCTATGAACTCTTTGGTGGACTAATCCACTGTACCTCCATGATCCAGTCACCTTCCAAATGCTCCCCCTCTGAACAGGAGACTTTGGGAGGAGACTTTAGATCTAAACCATGATAAGTGGTACAGATGGGTTAAATGGTGTCTCTGTGTTTAGTTTTTTTGAGGAACTTCCATTCTATTTCCCGCAGGACAGTACTAACTTAAAATCTCATCAACAGAGGTGTAGGGCCTCTACAATGAAAAAGAAATTTTAAAAATTTCAAAAATCTTTATTAGTACATGTTTACAGTACATAACATTTACAGTCCTTGTGTGAACTTCATATATATACACAACATTTTTTTTTGACTCACTGTGTAGCCCAGGCTGACCTCAAACTTGTGATGACCCTCCTGCCTCAGCCTTCTGAATTCTGGGATTACAGGTGTGTGCCACTATGCCCAGCTATGTACATAACATCTTAATTCCTTTCATCCCTTCCCATCTTCCTCTCTCTTCCTCCATCTCTTGATTACCATTCCTTATGCAAAATATCTATGTCCCTACTTTCTACTATCTCTTTTTTATTTTGCTCCTTATATTTTGGGTTTCTTATATAGAAGACACCATGGGATATTTAAGTTTGTAAAACTGATCCATTTCATCTAGCATTATAATCTCAAGGTGCATCCATTTTCCTACAAATGCTCAATATCTTTCTTTATGGTAGAGTAGTATTCCATTATGTATAAATGGCACATTTTCTTTACCCATGCATATGTTGATGGACATACAGGCTACTTCTAAGATTTAGCTATTAGGAATTGTGCTACTATAAATATAAATTTAAATATTAATTTGTGTAATAGTAATAAAAATGTCTTTTGCAATAAAATTATTTACATATTCTTCAAGAAACAAAAATGGGACTAGAAGAGCTGGGGTACAGTACAGTGGCAGAGAATGTGCTTAGTAGGCTCTTAGTTCAGTCTCCAGATTCCCCAAAAGGGGTATGTATGGATCACTGTAATATGATGTCTTTAACACTTTCAGGAAGATACCTAGAGGGGAATAGGTGGGTCAAATGGAATTGTAGTTTTAGTTTTTTGAGGACTCTGTAGTGGTTGCCCAGGCTGATCTAGAACTCATGGGCTCAGTCAGTCCTGTCTTCTAAGTAGCTGAGATGACAGGAGTGTGCCATTGCCCCCAGCTATCATCCCATCTTAATTAGAATGAGTGGTTCTTCACATTAGAAAAGTCCTTTATTGTTGCCAACTACTTTTCCACTAAATACAGCCTTTGAAAAGCTCAGCATCCCCTGTGCAGTAGATATTGTGGGTTTCATTTTTCCATTCAGGAAAGTCAGGCAGTGCTTTTATTTAACTCACCCAAGGGCCAGTTCTGGAGCAGAGGACAGGGGCATAAGTTATAGGCGGATCTTCAGCAGAGATCACACCATGGGTCCATTGGATCAGCAGGTAGTAGGCATGATTAAAGCTGGCTGAGAAAAGTAGGGAGTTGTGGGGACTGTGGTGGAGTGAACGATCACAAATGTTTCCTTAAAACGTAGCTACCATCCAGGTGTGGTGGAACATGGCTGTAATCTCAGATACTAGGGAGGCTGAGGCAGGAAGATCACCAAGAGAACTTTAAAACTACTAAAAAGGACTCAAGATTGTATTATTCCCACATACAGGCAAAATCAAATAATGTCAGGGGTAAAATACTCATCTCCAAGGAAACTCCTGTACATCTAAGTTCTACAAAATAGCTCTGGGCTCTGTTAAGGTTGTTCTTTTATACAATCTTTTAAAAAATTATAGTAAAATACATATAAAATTTACCATCTTAGGAATGTTTAAGCCCACAGATCAGTGTTCTTCAATATATTCACATAGTGTTGCAACCAATTCCAGAATTCATCTTGCAAAGCTGAAACTCTGGACCCAGTAAATAACAACTCCCCATTTCCTACCCTAGCCTCTAGCAACACAATTCTACTTTCTGTGTCTCTGAGTTGGTTACCCTAGGAACCTCATATTGATGGGATCATGTAGTAGCTGTCCCTTTGTTCCATGTTGCAGCACAGGACGGGATTTCCTTCCTTTTCCAGGCCTTTTCCACAATGTGCCCACAGCTGCTACTGCGCACCCACTAATGGAGGCACACAGGGTTGTTTCCAGGGCTTGGCGTATGAGCATGCACAGATCTTGCTTTAATTCTTTGGCGTATGTCCCCAGAAGTAGGACAGCTGGATGATGTGGCACTGCAAGTTTTAACTCCTGAGGTGCTGCCCTACTTTTTCCACAGTGGCGGCACCGTGTTCACGCTTTGGCTGTCAGAGCAGCTCTCCCACTCTCTCCACTTCTTCACCAGCACTTGTTTTCTGTGTGAGGTGCCATCTCATTTGGTTTTTTATTTGAATTTCCTCGTTCTATGAGACCACTTGTGATCTTTATTTCATTTAAATTTTAAAAAGTGAAACAGGGTATGAACTGCAAGGGGTAATATTTTGGTTTGGTAAGTGTAAATCTTACTGAATTTGCATATCAGCTTTAAAACTGAAATTCCTTCTCTTTTCATTGTTATTCATTCTAATTACTTAATGATTAGTATATGTGAGTGTTATCCATTGTTGAAATTCTTAAAAATGACATTAATGTATTTTTAATCTGTGAACTCTTCTGGCTATAGTAATGTTTTATTTAAAAATGTTGCTGGCTAACCCCAGCACTCTGCAGGCTGAGGCAGGAGGATCATTGTGAGTTCCAGGTCAGCCTCGGCTACCTGATGAGTTCAAGGCCAGCCTGGAACAGATAGCAAGACCGTGTCTCAAAAAACCAAAAACGGTAACAACAAGATTTTGCTGGATTGATTTATATAGAAAGTTCAATAAAAGAATTAAATGGTGTTTTCCTAGACATTATTATATTGCATCTAATATTACTGGGGAAAAAATGTCTGTGTTGTAAATGATGAGTGCTCAAAAATGACCATCCCAGGGGCCAAATTTGCTGGGTGGGACACTGAGGTGAGATGTGCCCAGGGGTGAGTAGGGAAGAGAAGATGGATGATGGTGCGATAAACAGAGACCTTGCACGACCCGGGGACCGGAGGAAGGAATCTGCAGTCTCTGCTAAAGGCACCCGGAAGGCTCTGAATTGCTGGTGAGGGGAGCACTGTGACTTGTGTTGACCACTGTGGTACCAGTGTGATGGCAGAGGTGACAGAAATGTATCAGGCAAGGTTCTCCAGTGAAGAACCAGTAGAACACGCACACAGACACAGACAGACAGACACACACACACACACGCACGCATATTTACTTGTTTATCATGGGAATTTGCTCACATAACTGTGGAGGTTGACAAGTTCTACCATCTACCACTAGCAAGCAGAGAAGCAGGGAAGCTGTAGCATCCATCAGTTCAAGGCCGAGCCAACAGTGGTAACTCGCAGTCAGACCTGAAGGGCCGGGCATGGAGTGAGGAGACTGGTCACATGTCTCAGAGCGAGAGTTCTGGTATCCAGGGCAGGAGAACACAGATGGCCCACCTGCAGTAGGAGTGAATTTGCTTCTCTTCTACCTCTTTGTTCCATTCAGGCCTTTAATGCATTAGACAATGCATTAGATGATATTGGTGAGGGTAGATCCTCTTTACCCAGTGTAGATTCAAAACCTCTTCCACTGAGATGCTCACAGACACAAGGAATAATGATTTCCCAGCTGTCTGCACATCACCAAACCTCACAGACTTGATATGAAAGTGAATCCTCGAGAACATGGACCATGAGAGCTGCCGAGCTGGTAGGGCGATTCTGGATCTTTTAGGACTCCTGAGTGCCCAGCCAGGGCTGCAATGGGCAGCTGGGCAGCACATGTGTGCCTGGAATTCAAGGAGGCCAAAGGCGCTGCTAGCTGGCTGCAATGCTTCCTCTGCAGCTGTCTCTTGAGTGACACCTGCGGGGAAGAAGGGCACGGGCAGGGGGGTCCCTGGGCTAAAGCAAACGCTCACCAGTCTTGGCAGAATGTGAATGTGGCGAGTGTGAGAAAGCTGTCTCCAATGAGAGTAAGTGAAAATACAAAACACAGATCCCGCGGGAGTCTGCATGCCTGGGCACTGATAAGCAGCAGCAATTTCTATAATTAAATGGTGCCATTATTTTAAGCCTGATAAGGTTCTGGAAGGGACTTTGCCAAGGCGGAAGCCATTCTAACAATGCCAGTCTTTTTCTTCCTTTATATTTTCCACCAAGCTGAGGTTTCCAGCACAGAGAGGATTCAGGTGCTCCACAGTGGGCACCCCTGCTTCCAGGGACTATGACCAAAACTTCAGAACAAGGATAGGAAACCGGGCGTGGTGGCTCACGCCTGTAATCTCAGCACTCGGGAGGCTGAGGCAGGAGGGTTGTTGCGAGTTTGAGATCAGCCTGGGCTACAAAGTGAGCTCAAGGCCAGCCTGAATGGCATAGTGAGACCCTGTCTCAAAAAGACAAGGCCCAGGGATTTAGCTCAGTGGTGGAAGTGCCTGCCTGGCAAGTGTGAGGTCATGAGTTCGATCCCCGGTGCCAAGTACAGCTCAGTGGTAGAGCACTTGCCTGGCATGAGCACACTGAGGCTCCAGGTTTGATCACATTGCCAAAACAAAACAAACCAAACACACACACATGCACACACACACAAGCAAACAGACAGGGTACTCAGTGAGGAAGCCACCACCACCGCTGCGATACTACATGCAAGGGCCACAGTGTGGGGGCCAGAGGAGGCAGGACTGAGCTTGGGGCTGTTCTGAAATGAAAACGCCTGCTCCACAGATAAGGGGACAATACATAAATTGCGAAAGGGAGAAAGAGCTATTTTCATCAAATACAAGGCATGAACCTTACTTGGATCCTTTTTTTTTTTTTTTTGACTCAGGG
>RJWT010047068.1:0-11355 GCA_004365215.1 Cuniculus paca | reverse complement strand
TATTGTGCTGGGAATTTGGATCAAGATATTCTTACCTTTGTGGTCCACAGTTTGACAGTCCAGTCAAATGACGATGTAACAAACAGGTGAGAAAAGTCAATTGGACCCACAGCCATGTGGCAGTTAATTCCTGTCACTGGTCCTTGGTGACCTTCAAAGACCTCGCCAATGCCTGCTTTGCTGCGTGAAGAACACATATGAGCAGGATTTCAGTGGCCTTCACAAAGCACTGTGCTTTAAAAATTCCATCTCTGCCGTATCACTTTTTCAGAAGTTTTTAGAACAACTGTACACTACTAGAGATGAAGTCATTTTCAGTTATTTTGAGAAAAAGAAATAGTCTGAAAGCTAGTGGCACTACTTTGAGTGACTAAAAGACAGTAGAGGGAAGGATAAGCTTTTTAATTTTCAGAATTCAACAACAAATTTTATCGCTTAACCCTTTTTCAGGAGTTTCTCAAATCCTGTCACCCATGCAGCTAATTTGATGAAAACAAATACATGCAGATCTCAGAAGCCTTTATATTTATAATGATACTATTGTATTTTTAACACAGCTTTGTACATATTCCATTTTGGTTCTTTTTAGGGAGCCTCTTGGCTGTGAAACACTATTCGTTGTGAAGGAATAATCATTGGTTATTTAAAGGAAATTTCTTGCTGGGCATGGTGGCTCATGCCTGTAATCCCAGCGCTCAGGAGTCTGAGACAGGAGGATCACTGTGAGTTCGAGACCAGCCTGGGCTACAAAGTGAGCTCAAGGCCAGCCTGAACACTGTAGTGAGACCCTGTCTCAAAAACACAAGGGCCAGGGATCTAGCCCAGTGGCCTAAGTGCCTGCCTGGCAAGTGCGAGGTTGTGAGTTCAATCTCTGGTGCCGCAATAAAATAAAATAAAATAAAATAAAATAAATAAAGGCAGTTTCTTACATTAAATTGACATATTCCATATCTAAAAAGGTAGGAATTTGTTAAAATCTTCTTTAACAGAAATTAATACACATAATCTCAATATAATATAGAGAAAATCATGTTTTCACACCAATGAGAACATCAGACAGATTCATAAATACATTTTGTAAATTCCATAAAGGTATCTTGTCTTTCTTGTTGCCAAATGTCTAGAATACAGCAAGTGCTCAATAAGTATTTGTTGAGTGAAACAGCAAAGAAAAAGACATAAAATTATGATTTTAAAACAAACAATTATGCTTTTAAAAACAAAAGCACATTTGAGAAATAGTGATACAAATTTTAAAAGTTACCCTCAGACATAGTTCCCTTATTTTACGAAACTGGGATCATTTCCAGCCCTCTATTATTGCCTAATGGTCTGTATACAATCATACACAATTAGGAAAATCAGAGAAAATATACCCAAAATGCTACATTTAAAAAAGTTCATGTGCAAGAGGTTATAAATATGACCAATATGCAGGGATTGTGAAATCTCAGTGTTACGTCACTAAGAGTAAAAATGGGTTCAGTTACATTTGGTCCCCTGGAGCACCAATAAATGTCAATGTACTGAGTAAAATTTGGAATCACAAGCAGAGTGCTGCAGCGTGTGTCCCATATAACAGGCACTCAAAAATTATGCCCAGAGAAACTGCTAATAGCAGTTCCACATGTGATCATTTAGATTTGTTCTAATGAACACAAGGAACCGATCTTTGAAGTGGCCCCTGGTGAGACTCCACTTGCTCTTAACAGCATCCTGAAAGAGTTTATAGGGTGCAAAATGAGGACCTTGTTTAATTTATGGAAGTGGATTTGCACCTTCTCTAGGCTGGGTGAAAAACAGAAATCCCCCGCCTCTTCCCTGTAGCCCTCGATGACCCATTTAAAATTACTACACAACCAATACCTACTACTTTTTGACTATTCTAAGATCTATAGTTTAAATTTCAGATGGATGGGCTCATGTAAAGAGTGAAATCAAGTTCGTTGTAAAGAGATTTGTGGTGTGTGCACGGGGACTTTTCCTTTTAACCAACAACACGTATTCTGGCTGTCTTTGAGAAGAATGGTTGCGACAGAATAAAAATATACATCATGTAAAAGGTTATTTCCATTACATGAATTTTTTAAAAATCTGAAAAAAATCAATGAACATGTTTTATAACTTTTGCAGATAATAAGGTCCCAGGTAATAACCTGAATTAAGTTTGTGGAACCTCTGCTCTGCTGACTCTTATACATGTCTAGACTGATTTGTGACTCTTAGTTTGTCTCTCTGTGCCCTCTGCACCTCATATGCATGAATGACACACTGCTTATACTACAGATATTTGTCATTTTTCTTTCCCACTGTCATCAGTTCTTGAAGACAGGAACTTGGTTTAAATGACACCTGTATGACTCATAGCACCTAGCAACGCACTCTTGTTTGAAGGAGATGCGCCTCAAATATTTGCATGAATGAATAATCTATCAGATGTTTTTATGCTTCAAAAAAAAAACTTTATGTTTTATTTGGCCAGATTTTATGTTGTAGACACTTGGACATAGAACTGTGAGCCATATGTTCTTCAGTCATTTTTAAATCATGTATGCAGGGCAAAGACTGCTAGTTTAGAAAAAAACAACAGTAGAAACATCATGACATATTATTTGAATGGAAAAAATCATGTAGCTTAACCATAGATGTTTGTTACTTCTAAAATTACAAAAACATAAAAGTATGAACTTGGAACTATTTGTCATTCCCCATTAAATCTGGAATGAATATAAGAGATGAAAAAAAAATCAATTGAACAAGAACCACAAAGGAAAGAGAAAGTAAGCATCAGTGTGAACATAGTGAGCCTTTAAAAAGATGTTGAGGCCACCTGTGAGGTTTTGCATGTGAGTTAGAATCTAGTTCAAATGATCAGAATCCACATTATTTTGACAGTTCTGTTATCCAGAGGCATCTGTCAACCTCTCAATAAAGGAAAGATCTTGCCACTTGGAAACTGCGTGGTGGTCTGTGTATTTCCTACTCTTCTGGCCACTCAGACTATGAGGAAGGGTATCAAGGAACTTTTCTGTACCATTTAGATTTTGTTATTTCTTTATTACTTAGATTTTTAGATCTTTATTTACTATGTGCCAGATACTAGATGAGGAGTCAAAGATGATGAAAAGTAAGTTGTTTAGTGAGGGAAAAATGGTAGATAAATGAATAATTGAAATGTGATTAATACTATGGTCGAAACACATAGAAAAATATATGAAATAGTAAACCTGACACTCAGTATACCTATTCTATTTAGTCTACTTTCATTTTCTCTATCACTTATCATCTTAAACTATGTATTTACTTGCTTATTAGTCTTTTACCCTTAATGAGAGCATGAACTCTGTATCAGTTCTGTTCCTTTCTGTATTCTCGTGATGGTGTCTGACACAGGGAAGATTCACAACCAATATTCCTAGAAAGAATGAGTGAACAAAAGGGGTGAAATATCTGCAGGCCCTAAAGAAGGGAGTGGTTTTCTTTGCCCAAGACAGTCAGAAAATGTTCAATGTACGATGATCTCTGTGCTGACTTTAATAAAGAGGTATTAGTCAAGCAAAGAAGAGAGGAGCAAGAGACCAAATGGAAGAAACCGAAGGTGCAAGCTCACGGAGACATGAGCAGAGAGGTGATGCTCCGGGATGGTGGTCCCCAATAGGCACATGGCTGGACCTTGAAGATATGCATAACAGATGAGGCTGAGAAATGGCAAAGAGTGCAGTAGTTTCTACTAAGAAGTGTGCACATTTTCTCCCAAGCAGTTTGACCACCAAAGACTTAGCAATGTCTAAGGATCAGAGCTTATGTGTGCTTCAAGTTGAAGCCTTAAAGGTGTGCTTTGCATTTTGTTCATAAATACCTTACTTATAATGCAAGGTGCTTCCCATGTTTATAGCAGCACAATTTGTAATAGCCAAATCTTGGAAACAACCCAAATGCCCATCAATTGAGGAATGGATAAAAAAAGACGTGGTACTTTTATACAATGGAGTACTATTCAGCTATAAAGAATGATCACATTGAGGCTTTTATAGGTAAATGGATGCGACTTGAGACCATACTCGTAAGTGAAATAAACCAAACTCACATGTGTAAACACCACATTGTCTCCCTTGTGTAAGAAACTGAAAGACTCAATAAGATACAAAATTCCTGATAAATATGGAGAAAAGGTTCTGAAGTCCAATGGTGCTTTTATTCTTTGATTTGATTGGTTTAAGTCCCTTTCCTACTATTTGATTGCAATATGTGAGAAGATAGGAGCAGCTCTTTTGAAAAACGGGACATTACGGTAGCCATTGTTGATTTCTTGTTGTCCAACTTGAAGGCCTGTAGTGCTCTTTTGTTTTATCTGGTTTTATATTACTTTGTTTTGTTTGAGTTTATTGTCTGTAAATGCGTGAACAACCATTTTGAAGAAAGCAAGAGACACTAGGGTAACCACTGTTAATCTTCTGTTGTTATGTTTTGAAAACCTGTATAGCTTGCAGTTCTGTAGAGCTTCTGTATAGCTTCTGTTCTGAAATGCTATATTATGTTTGACTCTATTCTGTTTTGTTTTGTTCTATTCTCTTTAAAATAAAAAAAAATAATGCAAGGTGCTTATACTGTAGAATGTGACAACAGACTTTTGGAAATGAAGACCATGTCCTCAGCAAGAAAACAGAAAATCACCTTCCATGACGACAGGCTGTGTAGACTGTACCCTCCTCACTGCCGACCACGAAGTTATTGACATCTCCCGTCGGGAAGGCCATTCCGGTAACAGCAACGGACTTGGACTTATTGTACACCAGCTCCATGCTCTCCTAGCAAAATACGGTGTGGTTACATTTCCATCTGTCAACTCCTCTCCATGCCAAAGATAGCATGGAAAAATCATTTGGCTAAATCGTCTGTTTGCTTTTCACACAGCGTTACAAAAGACCCTAGCTGTGCCAGAAACCACGCTTTACTGCCCCTGACATTCACGCTGCTGTGTATCTCTGGTTTCAGGCCGGCTGGATTTCATCAGCATGTGCTGCTGCTTCCTAAGTCAGGCAGAGATGACAGGTGAGAGTTTGGAAACTAATGGTGCAGAAACTAAAGATAATACTGTAATGATTACACTTGTCAGCCCCAGGCTTTAATAAAACACACAATACCCTTCTATTTACAAACATTTTCAAAATCAATTGTTCGTGAGAATACACATGTATTAATATCAGATGTACTAAGTACATTTGTCAAGGCAGGACTGTGGGTCCTCCATGGACTGAAACCAGAAAATTGTCACTCAGGTCATAAAAACCAGATTTTAACTCTAGGAACTAGATTTCATGGAAGGTAGCCTTCATGTGGTGGGTATACAGGCTATGAACCTGCAAAGAATGAGGTTTCATTGCTGAAAATAGTAAACGAGAGTCCTTTGTTTTGTATAAAATAATTTTTAAAATTAGGAACTGGAGAATATTTTAAATGACATACTGATGAGTTCAGTTTAATGACAGTATTCCTGGCTATTTACATCAAGCAGCCTATTTTGTGTATCTGAAATAATTTTGAAAAACTATCCTGGGGCATCATATCATTGTATTGCTTGAAAGTTTAGTTGTTCCTATGCAAACCAGGTTGTTTAGGGGTCCATAATTGGGAAATGTATGTTGTCAGGATGGACACCACAAACTATGTGATTACGTTAAGGCTCACTGTCTGTAAGATCCACACTAGCAAGCACGTTGGTGTCAGGATAAAGGAGTCAGGGCTGTGACGATATAAGACAGAAAAGTGGTTCATCAATGCTCTGCCCCATCTCTAAAGTCAGTGGCAACTCCCACTGGGCATAGAGATGAGGGCAGCTTCGGCTGCGGGGCTCCTCTGCTCCTCTAGGCCATCCATGGGGGCCACTCCATAAATTGTCTCTGTGCAGAGATAGGCATCTGTGGGCATCTTAACATTAATAAAAATGATCTTAGATCCTGTACCACTGGTTTTAACCTAAACAAATGCATGTTTAATCAGCAAAATGGGTAATTAAAAATTCCTGCATAGAAGGTCTGCTCTTATATCTGTTTATAATCTTCATGCTTTTAAAAGCAAACAAGAGATTGCTGAAAATTTTAAAACAAAACCATAAAATGCCCACACACAACTTCCAGATCTGTATAATGTTAAAAATCAGCAAAAACAGAGGAACAAAATTGTAAGTTAAATTGTAAGTTGTTTAACACACTCCTTTTTTTCCCACTAAAATAATATAAATAATTTAATTAGTTTTAGTATTCTGTACATCTGCATTTTTCAGAAACTTAAAGGAGGTTCTTTACAGCTTCCACACTTCCTTACATATTTCAATTTTAATATCTTCTTAAACAGAGTGAGAGACACTCTAGAGTTGCTATTCCAGGAAAGGGAATAGGAATGTTAAAGTTGAGAATTATCTATTAGATGTGTTTCATAAGTTTTTGGATGCTTTCTCATATTTTTGTCAATGAACTCTTCATGGTTTTTAGTTACAGGATAGAGAAGTACTTTCTTTCACACAAAGAAATGTGAAAAAGCATGCGTGTGTGTGTGTGTTTAAGCATGCCGCTTCGTGTCTGAGGGTACATGTGTACATACATATATTCTAAAAGCTGTTTCTCCTCTGCTTCTGCTCCTTTGATTGGTTTCTATTAGTGCAATCAGTAGTGGTTTGGAAATATTGAAACTTTTTCATTTTCAACTTCTGATTTGTTGAGCAAGGAATGGCAAGAGCCATACTAACAAACATTCCAGAGGAGAAAATGGATGTTTTAACAAATTCTTCATGCACACAACAGTTGTCTACAGTACAGCTGTGAACAAGGACTTGGATTTCTGTTTTGTTAGGATACCTTTCTTTCAAAGCAAGAACGCATGAGGGATTGCTTTGCTGAGATCCATCCTCATTTGTGTTTAGTCCACAATACAATTCCTACCAGAGACAACTTCTCTAATGACTGTGCTTTAAAATGAATTATTTCATTATCACTTGAAACTGACCTACGGATGAATGTATTACAATAATTACATGATTTGTGGTATAGGAAATGGGTTTTGGCTTCAAAAGGAGACTGCTGAAACCAGGCTCCACTCTTTCGAGGCATCCATTGGTTTAACCTTCTATAGGATGTGAGGGTCTGGCTTTTATAAATTATGTTCCCCAATAAGTATCTCTTTTCAGCAGCATGCCTTATGTGTAAGGAAAAACATACCCACCTGTGGAGTTGACAGCATGTCCAGGCTCCAGGAGCACATTTTCCCATCAGTGGAGACAGTGATGAGGTTATGAGCATTCTGGGTCCCAACAACATTGACACAGTACACAGGGTGCTGCAAAAGCATCAACAGGGTCAGGTGTAGCTCCAACAGGACACAATCATGTCTGGTGTCAAAAACATGACTCTAAAACAAGGCCTAAAGAGGGATACATTCCTACTAGAATACAAGCCTCAGTTCATTTGCCACTTTTGATTTGAGCCTGATTTTTTTCCTCAACTCTCTGGTGGCAACACATAGTAGTAGAAATGCTTACAAAATCTCATTTTGTTCAGGCAAATGCAATGCAACAGCACCGAAGGAAGGCAAATGAGGATGGATGGGGAAGAAGGAACCCAGAGAGGTGAACCGGGATTACTTAAATCCCCACCACACAGTTTAGCTTCTAAGTTCTACATGAATGATGAGAAAAGACAGTCTTTCAAAGGGTAGAGCCAAGGACTGCTGGAAGAAATACGTGTCTCTAAATCTGGAGTTTAATGCATTATAGTCACGGTCCCAAACATTTGGTAACAGTTTTTGAAAAGTGGCTAATGTTCACCTGGTTTTTTAATTGAGGTGAAGATATTGGTGGTGAAATTACTGGCACAATGCACTTAGTGAGATAAAATTAGGTTCTACTAGGTTATTGCAAAATATAGGATAATGATAGATTTATTTTTCAAAATACCATCTGGAGTAGCATGGCCACTTAGATTTGGCCAGGGTCTTGAGAAAGGTCATTTGTACATCCTGGAAACCATAACAAGCTGTTGTATCTAGCCTTCTGTTATAACGCTAATAGGTTATCCCATTCTGCAGAATTCTACATGGTAGGCTAAAAGCATTTGCAGCTGCACATTAACACTAAATGGGAGGTTAGCATAAGCAGAACCTAGCAGTAATTTGGGTTAGATTTTAGGCAGCTTACTCATGAGTGGCTAAACCACAACTTACTCGATGCTTCTCTGTGTAAATAGCTAACAGTCTGTTTTATTCCTGATGAGTTACTGTCCATAATACCTAGCCACAACGACAATGAAATGATTTTTAATACTGGAAAGCCACTATATACAAAGGATGGTTCCCAGACTATGATTATCATATAAACTCCTGGTCAGAAAGAGTAATAATAATCAGCTAGAGGAGTAATAATAATCATCTGCTTCATCCAAGAAGTGGTCCAAACACCTTTCTAAACGGGTAGCTAGTTTTAGTGCTAAGTCTTGGATAGTTTTTCCTTCCACTAGCAGGGATTTTTAAAAGTTCATGGAGATATTTTTAGTGCAGTACCCTCTGGGATCATATAGATGAAATCTGTAAGATTCCTGCTATTTGAATTTTTTTTCTGGCACTAGGGATTGAACTCAAGTCCTTGTGCATCTTAGGCAAGTACTCTACTGAGCTACATCTTCAGACTTTATTATTTTTATTTTGAGACAGGGTCTCACTAAGTTACTAAGTTGTCTGGGCTCAAACTAGTAAACCTCCTGTCCAGGCCCCTGATTAGCTGAGATTACAGGTGTGCACTGGCATGTCCACCATACATTGTGGTTTTACATCCCAGGTCCCTAGCCATTAAATCTTGCCTTACTTTGACTTACTACTACCAGTTCCCAGGTTCCTTAGATACTTGGTTTGCAAAACCATCACAATCCTAGTCATTCTTTTGAATATACTGTTCGTGTGTTTGTGTGTGTGTGTGTGTGTGTGTGTGTGTGTGTGTGTGTGTATTTGGGATTCAACTTGAGACTTTGTACATGCTTGGCAAGCACTCTACCACTAAGCTACATTCCCAGCCCATGAATAAACTTTCTAAAAATCTGAATTCCTCTAATGGTAAAGTTTTGAGAATAAAATAGAATCGTCTACCTATATTTTGAACACCGTATACAAAAATCTAGTTAGCATTGAATTATCACTTCTTATATGACAAACAATATGACTGTTTCAGTGAATTCTAAGATTACAGCTGCTGTTCTGACAATTACATCACCTGTTACGCATGTTGATAGAAAGTTAACTACTGTAAGTCCCTATGTCCTTTTAATGTCACATTCCTGGAGACACTTTTAAATGAATCAGCCTAAATGAATCTGTACAGTGGTAAGTATGGCAGAGATGTGATGATAAATTTTATCCTGATCAGATCACTACATAGCAAAAGGATTGATTGTGGATCTATTGATAATGCTGTTCTCCAAGTCTTTGATGGTGAAGACCCTACAGCAGTATGCAGTCAAACTCAAGCCTACATGCCAAGCTCTGTGCAAACAGCAAATGGGAGAATAGGTGTAACAGATTCCCACCTAAAAATAGCAGACTCAGTACAAGTGAAGTGTGGTATAGAATGGATATCCAAGAAGCTGCATGATTTTGACTTGGTCTGTGTTATCCCAGAAGCCACTGCACTGAATTCAACTTTCCTTCTCCCATGAGTAGAATGCATGGTACAAACATTGTTGTAAGTCTGAAATTCACCTGTATTTTTCATCAATGGTGCTTTTCTGTTAACCATCAAGCCCCAACACAAATAACCAAACTCTCAAGGATCAAGACTCCCCCGGGTGCAGTATGGAGGGAAGCCAAGTTTGGAAAAATACATAAAGCCAAAGCCCCAAGCAGGAATGTGTATGGTATCCCCTACCAGGTTTTAATCAGTACTTTGGGGCTGCGCTTTCATGAGTAATAAAATGCATATAAGAAACAAAAAAGAAAGACATAAAGAAACCTGGATATGTAGAGAAGCAGACACTGGAATATGCCTAGTCAAGGACCTGCACACACACACAACTCCACTTAATAGAAAAGAAAAGAAAAGAAAAGAAAAGAAAAGAAAAGAAAAGAGTATAGCTCATTTTTCCAGTATAGATGCCAGATTTTTTAAAATTTACTTTAGGAATAAGCTTACTGTGTGGCAGAAGGATGTTGTTTTAATTATGATTTCCTGTTGTCCCAAATACATATGTGTGGTGGGTGTGAAAGGAAATTAGTGAGTAATCTGTGGTGGGCCCCTTTTCCTTTTTGATCCTGGCATCAATCAGCCAGGCAATCGTAGAAGTTGAAAGACAAACACAAAATTAACTGTGCACTTCTAGCTATGCATTAGACAAAATGCAGCAAGAAAAGAAAAGAAATTTGTTTTGTTTTCTAACAGAAATAATGTCATTAGTTTGATAATAATGGTATTTTTGTTGTGATAATCACATTCTAAGTTTCTTGATGTGTGTGTGTGGGAGGGGGTGGGGGGGGTAACTCTTTGGAAGAACTCCCAGATTTGGATTTCTCCTAAAACCTTATTGCTGAGTGTTGTAACATTTGTATTTATAATTTTTGAAATTTCAGAAGGTATCTTTACAAATGTACTAGACATGTACACAGAGCCAAGAAACAATTTCACACTACCAGAGAATACACCTGCATTGAGCCTTCTTCTCTTGGGTCACGATTTTCTTCTATTAGTTTGGAGAAATGGGAAGGAGGTAAGAGCAATTTCTCAAGATTCCCAAGAACTAGTTTCACCAGCATGTGTCTTTGACCCAATCAATCAAAATTAGGACTGACTTGGTATTTATCATTTCCTATCATCAAACTTATGAGAGCGGAAGAATTTTCCTCCTCATAGTCTCAGCTAAAACAGCTAGCAGATCTTTTTCAAGGCAGAATGACTTTGAGGCCAGGAGATGAAAAAAAAGAAGCAACCACATTAAGGAAATTGAAAACAATAGCAAAGCCATATTCTTGGGCATAATTTGGGCATTTCAGAGAACAAGCATCATCTACCCTGAATGTCAAGGTAGTAGGGATTGATGGAGACATGCCTGTCTTTTCATTCCTCCAAACAATTGCTACACACACCTGTCATTCTCTTAAAGGAAATGACAGTGCAGTTGTCTTATGAACACTATACTGAACCTCTTCTACTAAATTACGGGTAATGGTTTTGAGATGTTGACTCTTAACCCTGGGGATTATATTGTCACTGTAGACTTTGTGTGGAGACTTACACCACACATTCCTGAATTTAAAGACATATACCTTCTCAAATCACAAATGGAAATGGTTTGCCGGCAAATGTCTCACTTAACATCCCCAGAC
>RJWT010047067.1:0-11377 GCA_004365215.1 Cuniculus paca | reverse complement strand
GCTCAACTCATGTTAGCCAGGAAGCAAAGATAAAGAGGAACAGGAGGATCCGGGGTGCCATAGACTTCTGAGTTGTAGACCCCCAATAACCCAACTTCCTTCCCTGAGGCCCCAAATCCTAAGAATGCTACCACCTGCCAATTACTCAATGGTGGATGGCAAGCTTAGTGTCTTGGTTACTTTTCTCTCATTGTTGAGACAAAATACCTGATGCCCAAAGTGAAGGAAGGAGAGGTTTATTTCTTACAGTTTTGGGGCTTTCAGTCCATACTCAGCTGGTTCCAAGGCAGGGTGACGTGGCTGAGGGGCAGCCGTTTATGGCGGCTGCAAGCGGCAAGCACGAACTGCACACAAGAGAGGGAAAATCCGCCTCCTTCTGCCCCTGGGTGGGTACAGAACTCACATCGCCAATCCCAGCACTAGACAACAAATCAATCATGAGCATTAGATTCAGCCACTTCCATGACTCCATGAGGCGTGGGGGGGGGCATCTATATACAAACCATAACACTTAGCATGTGTGAAGCCTGGGGTTCAATTCCCAGCATCAAAAATCTAGAGAATAATGTCAAACAAAATGTGCTTGCTGTGATCAAGAAGTATAGGAGCTACTGAGGAATCACAGAGGCTCTCGAATGCACTGTGATGATTTAGACTTGGTTCTCTCCAGATGAATGGGTCCCAGGGATGCCAAGCCTTTGATGGGAGCCAGATTTTTTGCCACCATCCATGGAGATGACAGCTGGTTCCCATCTGAGGACACTCATTCAATAATTGCCAAAATTACATCACATCCACCATTTTCCTCAACAATCCTCAATGTCACAGAGATGTTATGCAAAATGAAGGAATGATAGGAAATGGAGGAGAGGAATGTGCATGGGGTTTGTAGGAAAGGAAGGACATTTCCCAAGGATTCAGGTGTCACTGCTTTTCACCCTTTTCTGGTCATTGGCATGGTTATTATCAACAGTCATGGCAGGAGAGGATGGAAATTTGATTAAAGGACAACACGGGTCACCACGGTCCCATTGCAGTTGAAGCTGGTCTGGTCCCAGAGGCTGAGTGGGCAGGTGGGCCAACTTCCTTATTTCCAGGAAGCCAAAAGCATGGTTAGTGAAACCACATAAGTGTCCCCTACGGAAACAGTATGGGCAGGCAATTTAGATGGCAGAGCGCTTTCTCACAGGAAAAGAGTATGGACTTAAATTAAGGATAAGCAACCTGTCCTGTCTTCTCTTGGTGACACTCTCAGTTCCCCTTGGTCCCCAAGGGAACTTTGGTGGCCCCAGGTCCTACCAAGAAGTCCCCTTCCATGACTCTGACTCCTGCCAGACACCCCCAACTCCTGGGCACCCCCATGCCTCCCTTTGTCCCTGGGGATGACTAGCTTTCTTCTAGGATAAATCTCTGTGACCTGAATGTCACCTTCTTGGAATCCAACCTTCTGCACTGTCTGAAGCTATTAACCAGTCCCCTGTATTAACTTCTAAGAGAGAATATCGCACTTTCCTGGTCAGCTCCAAAATAATCCCAACACTGCTAAATGCAAATAAGGTTTTTTCAGATTATGAAAAAGACACATGCTCACACAAGATGTGGAAAACCCAGAAACATACACAAATGATATAAAAAATTAGTCATAATTCTACCACCAAATCAACTACCTCCAATTAAATGATTCCTCACTTTTGAATACATGAGATTGCATCTATACAATTTTAAAAAATGCTTTTTTTCCTAAGAGCATAGCACAGAGATTTTCCTGTGTTGGTTATAAACTGCTTATAGACATTGTTTTAAATGACTATACATAATACAAAAACTGGATATATCATCATTTACTTAACTGTTTTTGGACGTTTAGATATTCTATAATTTTTCAGTAGTATAAAATACACTACAATTAAAAAACATTTTGTACAAAGGTCTAGCTTTTAAGAGAATTTTTTACCCCCAAGGCAGATAAGATGGTGCACGCTTACAGTCTGAGCTACTGAGGAGGCTGAGGCAGGAGGATTGCTAGCCAGTTCAGGTCAACACAGCAAGACCACATCTCTTAAATAGTTTACCCTTGAATTTCAAATTATTTCCTCATTAAATTGAATCAAGAGTGAGAACAATGGAAAAGCTTTTGGTGCACCTTATCAAATGATATTTTACAAATAATAAGCTGTTTATATTTCCCAGAATATCATGAGAAAAACTACCCCACTTCCACATGATAGGACATCCTGCAGTTTGGATTACAAACCTCTGTAAGTGATAGCAGAGCTTTTCCTGTGCATACTGTACATGGTCAACAATCCAGGAGCGTCTAGGAAGTGGGTAGAGGTACTGGAGTGAAAAAAATCCATGTATCAGTTCGCTATTGCTGCATAACAAATAACCCCAAAACTTAAAGTTTAAAATGAAAATATTCACTGTTGGTTATGTGCCCTTTGGCATGCTGGGTGGTCCTATTAACCTGGATGGTATCTGAATAGCTATGGGGTCAATCTTGGCTGGGACATCTCAACCTTCTGGGTTAGTGCTTCATTAACCTGTGTCTCTTACATCATTCTGACATGCTGGTCCAGGTATGTTCTCATGAATTCCAAGACAAAGTCACAATCACCAAGGGTATTTTCAAGCTTCAGTTTGGGTTAACTCTCCCACAATTCCATTTGTCAAAGCAAGTCACAAGGCCAAGCTTGCATCCAATAGGGAAGGAGGAGACAAGCAAGGGATGTGACTATAGGGAAGGAAGAATAATCAGGGTCATTACTGCAATCATTTACCTCAAGCCACATCCTCAGCAGATGGGACCACAGTCTCCATGGCAACCATCATGGACCACTCCAGAGGCCCAGATGGCACCGAGGCAATCTCAGTGGAGGCTGCTGACCTCAGCCCACACATGACTCATCAGTACACCTGGCACCTCTAGGGTGAAAAAAGTGAAGAATTCTTGAATTATTACCCTGGAGGCACAGGATCCACAAAGAAAAATTAAACTCAGGTGTACAAAACAATGCAGGCACAGCTGCTTCATAGACTAGAACTCAAATCCACTAGAACAGAGCGCATAATAGGCCCCTAGTGGAGCACAGACAGGGGAAAAAGACAATAATGCTTGCAACGCTGGAGGCAAAGATCCTCCCTTTTCCTGGCATGGCCCACTTTGGGGCCAGAGGGTCCCTTATTGCCAATGACACCCTCATTTAACAGCCCAGGAAGTGGCAGCATGGTGAGGTTCCCTGGCTCCTTTGAGGAGAGCAAGGACCAAGCCCCTGCTGCTCTCTGCTACGGCCTGAGTGGCTGCTGGATTCTGCTGTAAACACGCAAATTGTTTCTTAATTGGAGTCCTCGCTTAATTAGCTGCTTCCTGAGCAGCCGTCTCCCCGTGCAGCAAGCTCGATCAACACCATCTTCTGTAAGCCGCTGTGACCTTGCTCTCCCATCTCCGCCACCTGGGGATTTGCTTCCCGGTTGTGCCCGGGAGGACAGCTGGGAGGGGTGAGGACATGTAGGCAGCCTGTGGGGACTTAAGGCAGCTGTCCTCACCACCACTCTGCTCCAGGACTGCAGAGGGCATCACAGCTGCCCACCATGCCAGAACCATCGGACAAGAGGGGGGAGCCTGGCACTGGATCTACCACCCACTCCCTGCATCCTCGCGGGAGATCTCTGTCCCTCTCTAGGCGCCTGTGACCATGATTATAAGTCTCCCCTTAAGGTAGGACTGCCAGGGTTAGCAAATAAAAGCTCACGGTGTTCAGTTATATTTGAAGTCCAATAAGCAGCAAATGATTTTTTGGTATGTCTCATTTAGTATATGGGATACACTTATACAAGAAGAAAATTGGTTCTTAGCACAAATTTAAGCCAGGCGTGATGGCTCATGCCTGTAATCTGAGCACTCTGGGAGACTGAGGCAGGAGAATTGCAAATTCAAGCTCAGCCTGGGCAATTTAGCAAGACTCTGTTTCAAAATTAAAAAAAAAAGAGGGGCTGGGGATGCAGCTTGTTGTAAAGGCCCTGGATTCAATTCCCGGCACTGAAAGAAGGAAATGAATTTAAGTCCAACTGTATTTCATTCCATGACTTGAACCCAAATGGAAAATTCTGACCCTTTCTGTTCAGTGGAAGGCAACGTGGCAGAGAAAACACAACAGCCATGGGGGTGGATGAGGCCCAGGAGGCCCCACTCCTGCGTGACCCTGGGCCTCACTTTCCTGAGCTAGGAAATCAAGTGCAAGGATTTTCTATAGAGTCCCTTTATTGATGGCAAAGCATGCTGTGGAGTTGAAGTGTTCCGAGCTACTCTGTGTGACACACACACCTAACAGGAGGGGAGCAGTGAGAGTGCAGATGACATGCACAGGGGAACCCGGGGTGACCTGCTCTTCATTGAACCTTTCGTAAAGCGGAATCCCAAGAGCTTGAACTGGGATTGCTATGACCTGAAAAGGCATTGGACACTTTAGGAAAAAGAAAGAAATCTGTGCAGTCCTGGGAAAGAGTCCCGCCTGGGCTTCATGCTGGAAGAGCTACAGCAGTCCCTGATAAAGCCAGACTTGCACATTCCTCCCCAGCAGGTGTCTCCGTGGGAGAGTGGTGGCCCACCTGGGGACTACACCCATTGGAGTGGGGCTGTTCCTCAGCCTGCCTCTGGGCCTTGGTGGTGGCTCTGCTGTCAGGACAGCACGGATTTATTCGAGTTCCACATGCGGAAGCCTAGGCAGGTGGGGCTGAGCATTAGGGATTTGCCAGCCATGTCCCCCTCCAGGGACCCAGCTGTCTCCCACACCAAGCCCATGGAGTTTGCTGGGGCTGAACATGGCTTGCTCCCCCAAACTTTAATCTCCAAAGTTTAGTTCCTGTATTAAGAGAGTGCAGATTTAACCCGACCATGGTGTTTAGAGTTGGCACCTTTGGGAAGTTATTAGATTAGATGAGGTCAGCAGGTGAAGCCTCACAAATCCTGGTGCCTTAAATGGAGAAGGAGGGTTCACACATTAATAGAGACATAGACACACATTCTGCCACCATGATGTGAAACTGCTCAGAGGGGTCCTCAGCAGAGTGTGCGCCAAGCTGTTAGGATGCACCGCCTGCAAAACAAGGATCCAAAATAAACTCCTTCTGTTTATAAAGTAGCCCACCTCAGATATCCCATTACAGTAAAAAAGTTGACTATTACAGCATTCTCCAGAGGTGGGTGTTTAATTTACATATGACCACTACCATTGATCAGACACAGGCACACGGCTGAGGCTGGACAAATGAAACCCTTCAGGAGATGTTGCCAAACCTCTTTGGACCAGGTGGCAGTTTCCACTGAGGCTGCTAAATTGATAGATGAAGAATTGAACCAGGAGCAGTGGAGGCCCAGAGATAGACCTCACAGCAGGCATTTCCACCATCAAGGACCCAAGTGGCATGTGTGCTGGGCGACCTGAGCAGAGATTTTAAAGGCCAGGTTACTTCCCATGTCCTACTCTCCTCACCAAGCTCACCCTTTATGATGACACTGAAGCTATCTTTCATTCATCCCTATCCTGGCTCTCTAGCCCAGGACACCTGGACTTCTGTAACCCTAAGAATACATCCTACTGCTGAGCTCCCCAGGGTCTCTTCCTGTTCCTCTATCCAATGCCAGAGTTTGGGTCACATGTGCTAAAGGCTTGGTCTTTACACAATAGCACTATTGGAAGGTGGTGGGACCATTAACAGCTGGGGCCTAGAGAGCGGAAGTTGGGTGATAAGGGGTGTGGCCTTGAAAAGGATTTTGGGACCCCAGTCACTCCTCTATCCTCTTTTGCTTGCTGGCCACCAAGAGGTAAGCTGCCTTTTCCATCACATATTCCCACCATGACATCTGCCTCACAACAGGCCCAAAAGTCATGGGGGTCACCTGACTGTAGACTGAACCCCCCCAAACCATGAGCCATACCATATAAACCCTTCCTCTTTTCAACCTGGTGATCTCTCCCATGTTTTATTATAGTAATGGAAAGCTGGCTAACATGCATGTTTTTCTGCTCTGTTCCCATCTGTCTTTAACTTGAACATCTACAGGAACATTGTTGCTCTCCACTCAGAGGTGCATCCTGGTTCCTACACCCTAAGCAGTACTTATCTCAGTCAGACAGCCTCAGAGAGCTGTGTGATGGCTTGGGCTGCAGGATACCCGCTAGCCTCCTGGATAGCAGAGTTATTCAAGCACATGTAAGGACCCAATGGGGCCGGTGAGAGGTCACTGATCATTTTCAAAACCCGAGGCTAAATACGGGCCCTCTCTGAGATTCAGTTTCTGCATCTGTAAAAAGCACATGGGACATAATAATGCATCCTTCATATCATTATTGTGAATTAAAGGACATATTATAACCATGAATCCTGTATCTCATGTTTCAAGTTACTTGAGTTATGATATGCGCATTTAATTTGCAACAAATCAGACAGAGATGGAGAGAGAGTTTTAACACCTTAACTCTTACCTTTGTCAGCTTTCCATCATTAGAATGAAGTACTTGAGGCAACTAACTTATAGAGAGAAAAGGTTTATTTGGGCTTATGGATCTGGAGATCAAAGTCCAACATGGAGTGGCTCAAAGAACTGCACCTCGCTGCAGGGGTGCATAGCAGAGCAAACTACTTGCATCGTGAGCCAGGAAACAGCAAAGGAAGAGGAAAAGACCTGGCTCCAGTCTCTTCAGGGGCACTTCCAAAGGCCTAAGGCCCTCCCATGGAAACTCCTGAAGGTCTGCAGCAGCCCCACTAGTGCACACAGACCCTTGTGGGATGTGCAGCATCCAGATGATAGCCAGCTCTCAATTTTGCTAAGTGAGGGTGCTTCAGAGACTTTTCAAGGGTAAATTTCAGTTTTATATGTAGGCTTCTGAACCTAAGCACCACACAAGGCAGCCTCCCGCAAGCCACTAGATCCAGGACTTTGCGGGTTGAGTGAGCGCAAAGGGACCAGGTCTAGAGGCTAGGAGCAGACCACGGAGGAGGAACAAGAAATGGAAGGTCTGGTCTACAGCCTTGCTGCGCTCTATACTGCCGCCAGGTGGCGCTGTGGAGCAACATACAACAGCAAGTCCCTGGAAAGCTCGCTCCTCTTGTCTTCATTGCTTGCTGGCCCGGATGTTCCCACGACATAGACGGGAAGACGGCACCCGCTGGTCCAGGTCAGGGAGGGAGAAAGTAACATCCGCTGCTACTTGTGATGGGGTCCCGTGGTAATCGGTGGTCATTTCCTCCAAGTTGCAGGAAGCCAGTACAGGGGGTCTTGCTTAGTTTTTAAGTTACAGAGGTGGCTTTTTAGACTTCTATACTTTCTTTCCAAGGTGAACTAAAAAGTCACTGTAGTTCAAGTTTTCCCTTGTAGTACTGGATATTGAACCCAGGGCCTTAACACTGAACTGTATCCCCAGTCCTATCATTAGTTAATTAATTAATTAATTTAGTGGTACTGAGGATTGAGCCCCCAAGTGCTTGGCCACGGAGCTATATCCCAGATTTGTTTTTTTCTTTTTCTTTTTCTTTGAGACAGGGTTTCACTGTGCAGTTTAGGCTGGACTTGAACTCACTTTGTAATCTAGGCTGGCCTCGAACTCTGAGCAATCCTCCTGCCTCAGCCTCCTGAGTGCTAGGATTACAGGTGTGTGCCATCACTCCTGGCTTTAATTTTTTTTAATGTTTTTATTTGGGAAAAGGCTCTCACTAAATTGCTCAGGCGCTCGGTTGGGACTAGAATTTTTGTTCCTGCCTCACTCTCCCTCAGTGCTGTGATTACAGGAATGTGTCACAGTGCATGCCTGGCTCAAACTATCATTTCAAGAAGAATCATTGGCCCTTCTTAAGCAAACAAGTGGAAATCAAATGTGAGGATGGGGATGTGCATTATGTGAAATATAAAGTACAAAGCAAGACTGGAGGGTTGCTCACTGTCTTGGGAAGGGATTATAATGAGACCCACTAAGTAGTCCCTCAAAGCTCATCTGGAGAAAAGTGGGAAAGTCTTGCATTGGGCCAGTTACCTCTTGGACACAAAGTATTCAAGATACCATGAGGTGAGGTGTGGCTTAGGGGTACAGCACTTGCCTGGCATGTGTAAGACCCTGGGTTCCATCCTTAGCATCAAAAAACAACAGCTGGGCCCTGCTAAAGCTTGATCCAATTCTTGTTACAAAATTTTCTCCCCTAGCACTCTAGCCAATCCTTTGAATTGTTAGAATTCATAAGGCCCCAGAATTTTTCTAATAGTCAGGATGAAAGCAGTTTTTATCTGGTAGGTGCAGAGTCAAGTCTATTTTAATTTGGGAACTTGGGGGTATTCTCCACTAAGTGCAGCACAATCTCAGTTATCCTAAAATTTTGTTGTCCTTTTGGTGAAGGTATTTTGCTCTTTAGACACTGCCGCATCCTGAGATTTCTCTTTTCCTTTGCTAGTTTGCAGCCATGTCTATAGCTGTGACCATGAAGTCCTGGGCTTAGTGACTGTGGGTGATGTTTAATTACTTTCCCCTGGAGATGGAGAGGGTAGACTTGGTCAGGTACACATTCGAGGGAATCAATTCTGTTTTCCTCCAGTCTCAACAGCTGGCCAGGAGTATGACGTTCACCTTCAGTTTAGAGACAATGTCATTGGTACCCAGAGAGGCCAAGGAAGAGCCTAGCTTAGAATCCAGGTGGTGGGAGTCATTTGCAAAAGTGGCCCCAACCTGCCACTAGTCTGAATTTCCAGGTCCTTTTTGAAAAATAATTAGGTAAATACATATAACAGAAAGTTTGCCATCTTCCACATGTTTTTAAAATTCAGAGCCTCTAACTGAGTCCTTTTACCCTTTGAACATCATTTCCCTACGGCCCTCTCCTTTTTAAATTTTTTATTTATTTTTTGAGACAGAGTCTCACTACATAGTTTGGGCAGGCCTACGTAGCCCAACCTGGGCTACAGCTCAGGGAGATCCTCCTGCCTCAGCCTCCTGAGTGCTGGGATTACAGGTGTGCAGTACCACTCCTGGTACCTTAACTATTTTTAACTGCGCAGTTTGGTGGCATTCAGTACATTCACATTGTAGTGTAATCTTCGCCACCATCCCTTTCTGTTACTTTTTCCTCTTCCCAAATAGAAACTCTGTCCCTATTAAACATTAACCCCCCAGCCCTTTAACTCAAACTCAACTTCCAGGAAACTCTATTCTACTTTCTCTCTCTATGACTCTAAGTACTCCTGGGGGCTCACAGAAGTGGAACCACACAGTATTCATTCTGGCTTATTTCACTTAGTATCCTGTCCCCAAGGCTTACCCAACATGTGTCAGAGCCTCCTTTTTGATGATCAAATAATATTCCTCCAATGGATAGGCATCATTTTATTTATCCATTTGTCTGATTAAGGGCACTTGGTTGATTTTGCCTTTGCTATTGCACATAACGCTTCTGTGAAACTGAGTGAATATGTAGCTCCTGGTGTCCTGCTGTCAGTTTTTTGGGGTGCATATCCAGAATTGAAATTGCTGAACTGTGTGATAATTCTCTCGTTAAGTTTTTGAGGACACTCCACATTGCTTCCCAAAGTGGCTGCATCATTTACATCCCACCAACAGGGCATAAGGGCTCCAATGTCTCCACATCTTGACCAACAAACTCGTCTTCTATGTCTTGTTTTTGTTTTGCAGTACTAGAGATTGAACCCAAGGCCTTTACGCTGAGCTGTATCTGTAGCCCTTTATATTTTATTTTATTTTACTTTATTTTATTTTATTTTATTTTATTTTATTTTATTTTATTTTATTTTATTTTGAGACAGGATATTGCTAAATCACTAACTTGTCTGGGCTGAGCTCAGATTAAGATCCTCCTGCCTCAGCCTCCCAGAGTGCTGGAATTACAGACATGAGCTGCCATGCCCGGTTTCTCCCACGTTTTTGGCAGTTTTTACCCTGTGAGTGTGGGACAGGGTCCCATGTTTGGTTTGATTTGTATCATCCATTTGGTTTGATTCTATCATCCATGCCTTTTGCAGAATGACATGGCAGCTTCACCACGAGGGGTGGCAAAGACCTATGAGTGGTACCGCTGCACCCTAGGATGTATGCATGTTTAATTTTTTTAAAAATGCGCCAAATGATCTTCCAAAATGGTCGCACCACTTTACATTCCCACTAACATACTGTGAAGGGTTCAGTTTTAGCACACCCGCATCAGTATTTAACATGACCACTTTTTTTCCATCTTAGCCATTCTAATGAATATGCAGTGTCATTTCATGGTGGCTTTAATTTGCAGTCTTTGGTTTACGTAGCCAGTGTTGTTTTCAGTGTAAAGATCATGCACTTTTCATTGAATTCATTTCTAAATAACTGATTTTTTAAAAAGGATAAAATGGAAGCAAAGTTTTGTAAATAAGGAGGGGAAGAGGGGTTGAAGAGAGGGGAGGGGAATGGGAAAAAAAGAGTAAGAAATATCATGCACAAGTACAAATTCTCTATGATGAATGTGCATTATGCACATCTAAATTGTAGCAATAAACTTAGTTTAAATAATAATCGATGTTTTGGTGTTTTAACAAATGGTACCCTTTTATATTTCTTTCAATTGCTTGTTGATAGAATATATAACATGATTTTTTTTAGGGCAGCATGATGAGGACTGAATTCATGGCCTCATACATGCTAAGCTCTCATTCTACCACCCCAGTACAAACATAATTTTGAATATGGAGCTTGTATCTGACAATCTTGTTAAATTTTAGTTCTTGTAAGTTTTGCCTTTTTATTAAATTCTTTGGCGTTTTATATACGTAGGGTCATGCTGCCATGTTGCCTGCAAAGAGAAGCAGATTATTGTCCCCTTCCGGTTTGTATTTCCCTCCCATGTCTGTGAGGGTGTCTTTGGAGGAGGTGAACATGTTCTATAGACTGAATAGAGCAGATTGTCTGCCCCGGGTAGGTGGGCCTCATCCGGTCAGTTGAGGGTCTGTCTGGGCAGAGCAAAAGCAGGGGCCACAGGGAACTCTTCCTCCCTGACTCTAGGAGGCGGAACATTTATCTTCTTTGGCTTCAGGCTGGAATTTAAACTGTCAACTCTCCTTGTCCTTGGCCTTCAGACTCAGACTGGAACTGCGGCACCTGCAGTCCCGGGTCTCCGGCCTCCTGACTACTGTAGGGCATCTCGGCCTTCAGAATCCCATGAGCTAATTCTGTGCAGTCAGTCTCAATCTCTCTCCCTTCCTCCTCCTTTGCATCACCCCACCCCCATACACAGATGTTCTCCAATTTACAGTGGTTCTGATTGATATAGGAGATAGAGCGCGGCAAAGCTGGCTGGAAGAAATGAGGGGGAGCTGTCAATTACAAGACCCAGGACAACCAAGGACCAA
>RJWT010047066.1:0-11360 GCA_004365215.1 Cuniculus paca | reverse complement strand
CTCTCCCTGGATGATCCAAAGAAGCATCCTCTACCTGACTTTGAGAGCTCTAGCAATCCTTGGGCTTCCTGAACTGGTAACTGCTGCTTCCCCATCTAATCTCTGATTCCTTCACATGATCTTCTTTCTTCTTCTCTGCATGTTCTTTCATATTCTTGTAAGTACACGAGTCATCTTTGAGTTTAGGATGCACCCTAAATCTAGAATAATTTATTTTGTCTCAATATCCTTAACTGATTCTATTTGCCAAGATCCTATTTCCAAGTGTGATCACATTCTGAGGTTTCGAGTAAGCAAGAGTTTGGGGATGAGGTGGATTGCTTACCTGCTGTTTGAGAAATACACATGCTTTAACTAAGAGTGTTAGATATGATGTGCTACATCTGGAGACTGCTTAAACATCTAGAAAGAGCTCTTCATGCAATTCTAGAAAATTCCAGGAAAGTCTGATCCAGAAGCTGCTATGAGCTGATATTTGGTATAAATTTATTAATTCACTCACATTATTATTAAAGACTTACTATGTACAAGGCACTGGAACTACACATGTCAATCAAATAAGTTTCTACCCTTGAGAGACTGCCAGTTGTAACTGGTCAGACAATGGCAATTCAGCACTGTCAGTGCTACAGAGATATGAGCAGAAAAGGTTAGGACCACATCTAACCTCATTTGGGATAATCAGGGAGCTTCCTGAAGAAGGCAAAAGGTTTTTTTAAAGTGGATTTTTAAGGATGCACAAGAATTTAGCATAATAACAGAATTGCAGGAGTACATTTATCTCTTGGGAATCTGCTTATGAATAACTGTTAGCTTGGTTAAAAGATGTGTGATTTCATGCAGGGTGAAATTTAAACAAGAACTGCCTTCAAAGTTAATGTAGCTGTTAAAGAGAAGAGAGTGATTAAATTTTTTTGAAGGGAAATAGTTAATCTTAGAGAGTCCCTGTTGCTCAAACTTGAATGTACCTCACTATTCTCTGGGTGGACTGAAATATTAGGAATCAAAAGGTAATTCTGCTTTATAAGAAGGAACAGAAAGCAGAGAGGGTGAGGTTAGTTGAGAAAGGCTCCTTGACATTGTGTGTGTGTGTATTTCTCCAACAGTAAGTAAACCACGGGGAATAAGTTAGACAGAGAAAAAAATGAACCATCTTTAGCCAAAGGATGCTTAAAAGATTGGTGGGAGGAGACAATGTTTTGCAATAATATGATGGTAGCAGTGAGAATGGCGGAAAAGAGGGCATTTTGAAAAATATTTAAGGCAGAGGTGAGGATGCTGGTAGGCTTTCATCATCCTAGTAAGTTTAATTTAAAGGCCTCAGAGATATCCAAGGGATGTCCAGCAACAGTGGGTTCAAGACCTCTGCAAGAAAACTAGTTGGGAGATACTGACCTGAGATGACAGTCTAAGAGTCATTAGTGTGGGCATGGTGTCAAAGCCACAAATAAGAGTGAATCAGAGTTCAGGAAAAAGTGTCACTTAAGGAAAACAAGGGTGACCCAAAGTGGATTCCCAAGAATTCCAGCACTCAAGGTTAGATAATGAAAGGGAAGGAAGTGGGGAGTAAATTATCTCTACACTGTATACTTCCAAACTGAAATGTTTTTTGTGGGGAGGAACTCAATGTGTAGACTCTGCAATGCCAAGGATTGTGCACTGGTCATGAAATCCCAAGATGTGGTATGTTGTTGCCCCACTCCAAAGTTTCCCACACATAAATTCAGTAGAGGAAACATTAAGCCACATTTGTTTTCAAATAGCAAAGCAATTCAAAATATTTAAAATGATGATTTCTCCCTAGCAAATTCTTAGCGTTCCTTGATGAAAATTTGTGTTACATAGCTAACCATTCAAATCACTGTCATTGAGAGAGAGGAGGGAGAAACAAATGACCATTTCACCATGGGTTAGTGCTTATCAGTCAAAAGTGCTTTTTACTGCCCGTTAGGTACACACACACATATCCCATAGTTTGTACAATAATCTTCCCTGAGGGAGTCTTGTTCTTAAATTCTTTGTTTCTCAGTACAGTTAGGATAAAGAGCCAATCTTTGACAGGACTTAGCTTATCGGCATGGCCTGCTCCTGTCTATGTCTTAGCTTATAACTCCATTCCGTATTTTGTAGTCATTCTGGATTTTTCTTGAGTTCCTGGCATTTATCAAGAGTTCCTCTATTTCATGGCTTTTATATTTGCTTTTAACTCCACCTCAGAGGTGCTCCTCCATTTTTAGCAGTCACCACATTTCACTGAATATCTTCTCATGCTAATTTCTCTAGTCTCAGTTTAAAGATCATTTCTTCAGAGAGGTCTTCTTTGAGTCCTCAGTCTAGCATCCCAGAATCTCCATTTTAGAGGCTCATAATTATTTAAAACAGTTACTTTGTTTAATAAATGTACTTTTCTGGTACAAGCCTGTCTCAAGACAACAGGAAACTTGCCTGCTGCTTACTGTTCTGTCCCCAGAACTGGATATACCATGCCTGATGGTAAGAGTTCAATACGTAGAGTTGATTCTCTATATGTTACCAATTTGTGGATTTTTCCTATTTGCTAAAATTTATTTGTAACCCTCAAATTAATATTCATGTAATCATTCATGAACACATGCAGAATGGTGAAAAGTTTCAGTGCATGTGTTCCCGGGGTAGGCCAAGTGAGGCTATGTGGCCTTTTTGGTTCAACTCTTACACAGTAAGCATCTGCCTTTTTCCTGTCTTATTAGCACCAAGATTTCCACAGTGTTTGTGCTTTTTGTTGGTAAATTCTTTGTTTGAAAATGGTCTCCAAACATAGCATTTAGCGCCAAGATGAAGAGCTGCTTAGTGCTTCTAAAATGCAAGAAATCTGGGATGTACCTCACAGAGAAAGTATGTGTTAGGTAAGTCTCCTTCAGATATGAGTGACAGTGCTGTTCATTCTGAGCTCAGTGTTAACAAATAAATAATATATGTTAAATGAGATGCCTTTAAATAGACACACATATAAAACAAGGTTATATATTGCAGTTGTTTTAACCAGAGACATGCAGGAACCCAACACCGTGTCTCCTCTAGTAGAAAGGGTTCAGTATTTGCTACTTCAGTGGTCACAGCAATTTTATAGTGCATGAACATAATGAGAACCAACTGCACTTGACTTATTAAGTAATGTCAATATGAACACTGTGGGGATTGTTAGGGCTGAAGTCAGAAAAGACCTGGACTGTTCATTTTTTTCTAAGGATAGGTCATATTCACTAGGAGAAAAAAACAAGAAAGGAAGAAACTTAGACATCACTGGAAACAAATAATATCCCTGGCTGCTGAAATGTTACTGCATGACCTTTTAAACTTCTTCACAAATACATGAGGATCTACTTTCCTAGATGGAGAGGAAGGGATACTGTGAAAGCAGGAATACCCCAGAGGACTCTGGAAGGTTTTTAATGAGGAACAGCCTGAGATGGAAGGTGAGGGCAAACATGATGGTGTGCCAGTTCCAGAAATCAGCTGAGAAGCAAAGGGCTTAGTTAGGAGGGGCTCAGGATGGGAAAAGACGGAGCTGGAGATGGGGGCCTTTGTAGACAGGACTCACGGAAATGAGTTCTAATGTTGAGTCAGCATTGCTCTGCCATTTATGAATTGAGGGTAGAGTATATGGTAAGCTGGATCACCTTGCCAAGCATCTGGAGGTCTATAGCAGGCCAGGTTGAGAATAATCAGCCCAGAAGGCAGGAAATCAGGATCAGGCTGTAGAGTTGAGTCACCAGAAACCAGAGCAAGAGTCAGAACCCCGGACAGTTCCATGGAGCCTGAATACTGATAAATGATGTCTCCAAAAATGTAGTTTTTAACATGGATGTCCTGGCCATTCCCTACACCCTCACCCACCTTGAATGAAACAATCATATTGTAAATGACTCTTGCATGTCTTCCTTCTTGGAAAAGAGAGATTATTCAGCCCACATGAAATTCTTCCCTACACTTTTGTGGCTTGACAGGGAGGTGGCTGGGGAACCCTGTGGTCTCCGAGGTTGAACCTGATGGAATGCCTTAGACTGCTCGGGAACATTATTTCATCCTTCTCAGTGCTTTGGTTTCTTTTGTTCTGTTGCCTCTAATGTGGAGGCTAGAAGATGCGGTGTTTCTTAGCTCTCTCTGGGCTAGAGATATAACAATTGTTGAGTCCCCATTCTGTTCCCTACTGTGATCCAACTCCAAATCCTTTGCTCAGCCTCATTAATTTACTCTATCAAGTTCCTCTGATTAGGCTAGTGGTGTCACACACCCGGGACTTGGTGCATTCACACTTGTTGTGATTGAGTGACCCACTGTTGAGTGCCACTGGCAGAGGCTCACCCTGCTCTTGGGAAGTGTCTGGGGCATAAGACAATCTTCGTGAATATGATGATTGTTGTTCAGTCAGACTTTCAACCACCAGCCACCCTATCACTGGTCCTAAGATAACCACGATGAGCAATGAGAGGGTAGGAGGAAAGCTCAGGGGTCTCTGTGATGCTTCTTCTTTGTGAAGAACAATAGAGAATTTTTGTAGATACAGTTCCTTAACCGGGCTTGGGATGCCATTGGAATAGACAGGCGACAAAGAGGAGTCCCCTTTCACTGCACCTTTTCTGGACACCACCACCTCCCACTCCTCATGCACGCTGACAGTGAACATACTTGGGAGTCTGGCAAACAGAGCCAGAGACTGCTGTCCCTCATCTTCCTATCTGAGCCTGTGGCACAGTGGCAGGTGACTGTTTGCCAGCTGTGACTACAGCACAGTGGGTCAGAATAGGCTCTAGAAGACCTGCAGCTGGCAGCAGCAGTACCCTTTCTTCTTGTGTGGTCCTGAGACATTTCAACCACTGCAGGACTCCATATTCTTTGGTTGTGGAAGAAGGATAATAATGTAATGATGTGATATTGTGTGCTGTTAAAACACAAAATGTTTTTAAAAAATCAAATGTTTGTGACTTTCACAGAGTTCCAGGCACAACAGGACACTTTTGGTGTATGGAAAACTGAATGGATACACAGGTAATTTGAAAAAGGTAATGCTGTGCAAGTATTCACTATTTCAAGGCTTTGAAGAATGGCTATTTTATCTGCGTTTAATCTGAGCACATTCAATGTTAGGGCAAACATTTTAACTGCTCTACGCGTGTTAAAGCAAAAACAGTGCAGCCTGTTTAGGAAAGTGGTTGCCAACTGGAGTTGGGTTTCATCAGTGACCATGAGGGGTGGGCTCATCTGTAGTGGGAATGTGGGAGAAGTGGGGAGAAACACAGCATCTGCACAGCTCTATAAGCTGGTGGGGGACACAGAGCACAGCCTACAGACAGCCTTGAGGGAATAGCGAGGCAGAGCTGCTTCTGCATAAGCCGAGAGAGAGAGGAGTTAGGAAAGCAATCTACATGGTAGAAGTGAAATTTGGTATATAAAAAGCCATTCAGCTCTCATACATCAAATAGAACCTACAGGCTGAAAGCCAGAGAAAACAGAGAGAACTGAAGACAGCTAAGTGCTAATCAAAGGAATGTTGAGAACATGAATGTCATCACAGTTGCAGATATGACAAAGTATTCCTCATGTACTTTGAAGTTAAAAAATGAATTTCTCACTTGGTATATATCCTGTTTCATCCTTTATAAGTGAATTTAGCCATTTTTAGGTTTACTATTATAAACAAGCAAGCATAATCCTTAATAGAAAATCCATGGGAAGTGAGTTTGGGAAGATAGTTCTTTTTACTTTTTCTTTCCTTCCTTCCTACTTTCCTCCCCTACCTCCTTTTTCCAGTGCCAGAGATCAAACCCAGAGCTGCACGCATGCTAGATAAGTGCTCTACCCCAGTCCAGCCCCTTTTCCTTAATTTTTATGCCTAAACTAAGTAGAATTTATGCTGTGACATCACAAAAAATGAAAAGCCACAAATCACCCAGGAGGAAACAGGAAGACCTAAGCTTCACCCCTGTGGTCTGCCCAGAAACCTTAGTCCTTTAGTATACTTTTTCTTTTTTTTTTTTGGTACCAAGGATAGAACTCACGACCTTGCACTTGCCAGGCAGGCGCTTACACCACTGAGCTAAATCCCCGGCCCTAACTAAATTGATAGCTTTGTCAGAACGATGGCAATCAGCCGTTTTGAGCTGCCTGCCCCCTGGAGTAGGTAGAGTCATCATGCGGCCTGGGAGGCAGGGTGGGCCCCTGGGGAAAGCCCAAGGCTGCCCTCCCACCACCCTGGCCTGAAGCAGGACCTACCTTTGTTGTCATGCCAGATTCGCAGCTTGCAGAGGTGGCCTAGGCTCAGCATGTCAGAGAAATTGAATGTGTCTGTGTTGTTGCGCTCAAACTTGTTCCAGTTGGCTGACTGCTTCAGGGCTAGGGTTCCGCTGTCTCCATTCTCCCCAAAGATGATGATGAACACGTTGGCATCGGTGCCGGCTCCTGGGGTGCACAAGAGAAGGCTCTGGGTGCCAGTCTCAGACATGGAGCCTTCTTGCTCTGGCCCTGCTCCTGGGTCCTCAGAGGAGCCAAGGGACAGATGTGCAAAGTGCAGAGTTGACAGGCCAGAAGAGAGGTCACAAGGCTGAAGGTCTCCAATTCTATAATGCACCTTATCTTCATACCTTCCAAATGCTGTTGGCCTAATTGCAGTCACAGTACTGTGAATATTTTAGCACAAAAATGCATTTATTTTGGGGAAAAAAGGCATGCCATACAGCCTGGCTTTACAGTTAAACACACAGGCTTTCTCCTGCATGAATGGGGCTCAGGAAAAAGCATAAAGATCTGTACTCCTTTGAGTCCACCTCTGATTGACACTCTTCACTAGACTATCATATCATTTGACTATGCCAAATAAAGGTACGGAAAGTCTCCAGCTACAAAACAAATACTAGCCCAGTGTGGTGGTGCATGCCTGTAATCCCAGCTACTCAGGATGATGAAGCAAGGGACACTGGGTTTGAGCCCAGCCTTGGTAGATTAGCGACTTAATAAAGCCCTGTCTCAAAATTTTAAAAAAGGGCTGAGGGTACAGCTCAGTGCAGACACCATGGGTTCAATCTCCAGTACCACTAAATAAATAAATGCAAATGTCTTTGGAAGAGGGGCCCTGTGAGGCTTGTCTGACACACACCTGACACACACTGTCATCAGTGAATTTGCTGATTGTTTTCTGAAAGCACACCGTGCAAGGATACAGGGACATGAAAACATGTGGACTTGGAACTTTTAACAAAAAGAATGAAGGCTCTATTGTGAGGAGAAAGGGGAAAAGCGAGAAGACAAAAACAAATTTTACTGGATTTACTGACCCACCATTTATGCCTGAGAATCTCTCATGAGACCTTCATTTCTTTGGTTAAATGCTTCTGCTACAATTGTAAACTACCATGGCCCACAAGGTAATCCTTCACTAATCATTTGCAACCAGGGGAGTTGGCCAGATTTCCTGTGATGGCTCTTAGACAGCAGGCTTGGCATAGAGGAAAGCAGGCAGGAGGCATTGCCTTAGTGGCTACATGAAAGTGGATTTTCAAAGACAGGGAGCTCTGGTCTTTGACACTGACTTTTTATTTTTTCTTCCTGGATTTTCTTGGAAGCCCTTCCTCTGAGTGTTCCATCGGCCTAAGTGACTTCTGTTTGTCTTTCTGGACTTGGCTTTGGCATCATCTCTTGGAAGTTCTCATGGCCTTAACTCCTGTCCTGCTCTGGGTTCCCTGGTAGGATCTGGGCTGGCACATGTCAGAGCCTGGCCGCTCAGCACTGAATTCTCACACACGAATGTCAGACCCGTAAGGCTCTGTGATAGTCTCACTCTATCCTTAGGCTCCAGGTGAGAACTGGCACACAGTAGATTGTTGCCCAGCACCTGAGTGTAGGAAGGACCCTGAGGATCCCCAAAATGCACAGACCCAGGTAAGGGGTAGCTGACAGTGGCAGGAAGACAAAGGGCTCTGGGTCAAGCCCTTTGGCCTTTCTAAAAGTGCAGACCAGACTCCCCAAAAACATTCTCCCTCACTTCTCGGAGAGATAAGGAAGAAGCCAATTCAGTCCCTGAATGGAGACATTTTTTCCAGGCATGAATGACACACTGTGGGCTGACTAGATGGCCATCTGAGAAGAAATGCCCTAGCTGGAAACTGGGTACTGAGCCAGAATTTGACAGTGGAGGACAAGAATTGTAGGATGTGGGGTGGGCGGGGGACAACCCACCCAGGACATTGCTGGTTTTCACCGTGACGGTATAGGATGTCCATTCCATCATCTCCTCCTCATCAATGACAGCACACATCTCGCACACCAGTGTCTTTTTGCCCTTCCACTGAGAGAGCCAGTCTCCATAGTAGAACATGGTCAGGTCTCCAGTGTTCATGTTCTTCAGCAGGATCTGGGGAGGGACCCATGCAGGAATGTGTTTCCTTTTCCCACATGGACCACTGAGTGCAGCCCCTCCTGAACCCCAGTGGCCCAAGGTCCCAGATCTGAGGGGAGTTCTGTGACCCAGATTTCAGGGTCTAAAAGCCCCTTAGTGACTCCTCCACCTGGACGGTGTAGGAAGTGACAGCGTCCCTGAAAGATGCCTGTCATGGTGCATCAGAAGTGTCTGCTGAGTGAGGGACTGAAAAACAGACTAACCAAGCCACTGTCGGCCACAAACACTGGGGAGCAGTGAATTGATGACAGTTGCCAGATTGTCCTTAGTATGGCACCGTATTGTCAGTGCAAGAGAAATCTGTTAATGTCTGAACAGGAGAGGAAGAGCCAGAGGGGACACAGGACAGATGGACTTTGGTGGATGAGATATGAGAAACTGACCTAGGCAGGAGGGTGGAAATCTTCATGTTGTGGGTGGAACTGTGTTCCCCTACCTGCTCAAATGTGTCTGCTGGAGTCCTAACCCATAGTCCCCCCAGAAAGTGACCTTATTTAGAAAGTGGTTGTCACAGGTGCGGATGAGGTCAGTAGAGTGGGCCTAATCCAATTTTGCCTGTGTTTCTATGCCTACAGGAGGGGAAATGTAGACCTAAGAGAATGGGGATGCCCAGGCACCAGGGGCTGGAGCAGATCCTTCCTCATGCCTCCCAAGGGAGTGCCCCCCCACCTTGGACTTGGACTTCCAGCCTCCAGAACTGTGAGACAATCAGGGTCTGCTGTCTGAGTCTCTGGCTCATAGTCCTTTGTCATGGCAACCCCAGGAACTCCTGTCTAAGGAAGGCAGCCTCACACCAGCACCACATATGTTGTAGAGCCCAGAATTCATGTGACGTTGAGGCCATGTTTTCAGGACTTTCATCTTTGTCATTAGTCCCTGTCCTTGCTGCAACTGGGGGACTGCAGGTCAGGCTCGTCTTGGCGGCCATGGCCTCCAGCTTTGGGCCACACATAGAAAGCACAGTGGACCCCTCGCATCATGTTAGTTTCCATCAAACACACTCTGTCTGGCCCAGGCTTTGGGGACCTCATCTCTGTTCCAGGGCAGTGAAGGCTAATGCCCTACTTGGGCAGCCTGGAGCCCAAGGCCCCATGAGGCTAAGGGAGGCAAGCAAACTGCAAAATGTAGATCCCAAGAAGGAGCAGAGGCCTGCTTCCCTTGGGGGAAACCGAGTCGGTGGCAGACATGTGCCAGGGAGGGATGAGTGGAGATGGGACTGAGAACCCCCAGGCTTCTGTGGTGGAGGTCTTGGTATCCTAGCACTGAGAGTCCACGGACTGGGATCCCAACTGTGGGCTGTGGGCTGCTGGTGGACAGCCTCAGGCACCTCCTGTGGCAGAGGGCAAAGATGGAAAGAGGCAGCTACTGACCTGTGGGAGTGTAGGACGCCTCCTACCTGGGGCCTGGAAGGTACCTGTCTTCCTACCCACTGTGACAACCTCACTATGACCTAGTTCTCACAGCTCCTTTCTCAACCTCCCCAACTCGTGTCCCAGAGCAAGCCCACCACAGGACTCCCCAACTCCACAGTGTCCAGCTTATGCTGACAGCTCAAGCCATGGGCTCCAGCAGCCGATTCCAGTCTCACGGGACACAAACTCCTTTCTCTGATGAATTCATGCCAAGGGCAATTTGGATCACAGTGAGACTCATGGAACAGCACTCCCCAGAGGCCCTGGTACCTGAATGAGGGCCACTGATAATCCAGCACAGCAGGAAGGAGAGGTGTGTGGGGCCTGGACACTCACCCTCTCTAGGAACCACTCAGGCCGGCTGCCCAGGCCATCGATGCGGATCCGCATCTTGGTGAATGGAGCGATGTCCAGTATCTCCATGATGAAGGTGTCATTCTGCTCCCGCTCAAACCTGGGGGCCAGGAGCAGGAGCAGAAAGAGGGGAAGTTGGGCATGGCCAGAGCCAGATGTAGGGTAAGGAGAGACAATGAGGCCTTTACACAGCCCTTGTCTGCTTCCAGCAACTTCCCAACAGCCGGCTCTTGTACTCAAATGTGTTCCCAAAGGACTGGGTTCCGTGGGTTTGGCTGATAGAAATGGCCCTGAGCCAAGAGCTACTACTTCTGGGTTCTGATCTCATTCTCAATCTTGCAGTTGCAGCCTTTCTGAAAGTGGGTTTCCTCACCTACAGTCTGGGGACCGTGACACTAACTCTACAATTCCACAAAACTATCGTGGAGACCAGATGGATGTAAAATCAAGTCTAGAGGCAAAAAAGAACTTCATATTTGAAAAGCTTTAAATGAGACTCTCTGAGTGACAGGGCCACCATGAAGGGTGGGGAAGGTTGTGCACTGTACAGCTCTAGAAGGGATCGTTTGTGTTTTTCTATGTGCAATCTGTGCGACTGAACACAGAAGCCCCAGCTTAGGTAATGCTGACAACTATAAAATGGTAACAAGTAAAAGGCAATGCTGCATTTGTTGCTATTATTATTTTTGCAGAATGACTTCATCACTGCAGAGATACTTTATCCAGGGTTTGTGCTGCTTTTCTAAGTACAACTGTCTACAGTGGGGAACCAATGACAGGGACAGACAATAAGTATTCTAGGAGGCCTACCTTACTGTCACTTCTAACCACTGTTTAAGAGAACCCAAAGCTTAGGGCTGAGGCCTGTCAGGATGATGACTGGTTATGGGACTAGAATATCAAGACTTCACCTTCTTGTGCCTTAGTTTCTCACCTGCAGAAGAGGAGTGACAACAGCAGCCCTCCTGGGGTGAGGGAAGGACAAGGTGTGTTGCTTTCCTTAGCCGGTGAGTCACGTGGGTCCAGGGCCCTTGCCTTTCTGGCCCTACTCCTTCTCCACCACCTGATCCAGTGCCTGGCCTATACTAGATGTTCAATTGCTCTTTAATGATTTGAAAATTGATCACTTTTGATTTTACAATCATTTTACACCCAAAAAGTTG
>RJWT010047065.1:0-11374 GCA_004365215.1 Cuniculus paca | reverse complement strand
TTTTTTTTTTTTTCCAATACTGAGGATAAAACCCAGGGTCTCATGTATACTAGTGCTCTGCTGCTGAGCTATACTTCCAGCCCCTTTTTTTTTTTAATTTTCATTTTTAGTTGCAGTCTTACAACGTTGCTCAGGCCCATCTCAAACCTGTGATCCTCCTGCCTCAGCCTCCTGTGTATCTGTGCCTGTTCATAATCATTTTGTACATGGAGAAATGGATAGGTGTATTCCTTTACATCAGACTTTTTAAGAAATAAACATAACAGTGTATTAGCTTTCTATTGCTTCTGTAACAATTACCATAAACATAATGGCTTAAAAACACACTTTTCATTTTATAATTCTGGAAGCGAGAAGCCTGAGCTGGCCATGGTGAAGCATGCTTGTAATCCCAGCACTCGAGAGGCTGAGGCAAGAAGATTGCTGAGTTTAAGGCCAGCCTGGACTACGTACATAGAGAGACACTGTGTCATTAAAAAAAACAACAAACAGGTGGGTGCCCAATAAGTTGGAGCCCAAGCCTACATAGTGAGATCCTGTCTTTTTTTTTTGGTGCCCGGGATCAAACTCATGACCTTGGTGAGATTCTGTCTTTAAAAAAAAAAAAGTTTGAAACTGTGGGCGTGGTCTCCACTACTTGGGAAGCTGAGGCGGGAGGGTTACTTGAGCCCACTAGTGAGTCTGAGGCCAGCATGAGCAGCACAGTGAGACCCTGTCTTGGAAGGAAGGAAAAGGGGGAGGGAGGGAGGAGAGGAGAGTGCCACCCTGGCCTCTTCCAGGCCAACTCCAAGGCTAATTACTGCACCGCCTGTGTCGCTGCTGGGAAGGCGAATGGGGCGGCCACTTGGCCCGCAGCCGGGCAGCTTCTCGCAGAGGTAAATACACCCTTCCCCGTGACTCAGCAGCCCCACGCTGGCTTGTTTAACCAAGAGAAATAAAAACTTGCGCACACACACGCGGCCTTAGCTGCATTATTCGCCACAGACAAGCGCTGGAGTGCAGCCAGCTGGCCACTTACGGATGACTCGGTCGGTGAGCCGGACGTGCTACGTCCAGAGCCGACGAACATCCGCCATAAAAAGGAACCAAAACTGGGTGTGTGGTCCATGCCTGTGATCCCAGCACCCAGGAGCCTGAGCCAGGAGGATCACAAATTCCAGCCCAGCCTGGGAAACTTAGAGACCTGGGAGACCTTGTCTTGAAATTAAAAAAAAAAAAAAAAAAAAACGAAAAAGGAATGGAGGGTGAAGTTGCTCAATTGCCCAAACTGAGCTCGATCACGGGATCCTCCTGCCTCAGCCTCCCGGAGCGCAGGATTGCGGTACGCACCACCACACTGTCACTGTCGGGTAGGGCACCTTGGTGTGGCTCACAGTGAAGGGCCCAGGACTCACTGCTTGGCACGTGTGGGGTTTTTCTGGGGGCGAGGAGCCAGCTCTGCTGACAGCTGCGCTCTGGACCTTGAGCCCCCCAGAACTCTCTGGAGACAGTCATTTCGGTTGTTGAAGCTGGAGCCCTGGGTTCTTCGTCAGCGGGCCTTGAAAACAAAGACAAGTGGGGAAACAAAGCTCTACAGAAAGGCAAGGTGATTCCAAGGACAAAAGTGAGAGCTTAGCAGAAATCAAGATTTAGCCTTTGCAGCCAGGGAACATGGTCCCTGCGAAACAGTGGAGAGCAGGTGATCAGGAGAGCCCTAGAAAAGCCCGAGACAGAGCCAGCCACCAAGCTGGGGAGAATTATGGCTTCAGTGTTGGGATGAACCCAGGGCCTCATGCAAGCTGGGCAAGTACTCTACTCCAAGCTGCACCCCAGCCCTCTAAATAAATAAATGATAGACGTCACCGTCATGTCACTGGGTCAGGAGAAGAAAGCACATAAAAAGCAGAAAGCACCCCTATCTCCAATCTAGAAAAAATGAGAAAATGAAAAGGCCTGGGCATGCAGCTCAGTGTGAAGGTCCTAGGTTTAATCCCCAGTACAGGGGAAAAATGTAAAGAACTTCCTTATTGTGGTTGTAGAAAAAGATTGCTTAGGATACAAAGAGTACTAACCAGCCAGGTGTGGTGGTGCATGCCTGTCATTTCAGCACTTGGGAGGCTGAGGCAGGAGGATTGCCACAAGTTTGAAGCCAACCTGGGCTACATAGTTCAAGGCCAGCCTGAACTACAAAATACTAACCATAAAAGAAAAGACTGATCAGTTCAGCTGCATTGGAAGTAATATGCCCAGGCATCAAAAGACACCATAAAGGAAGTGAAAAGACAAGCTCCATACTGAGAAGACATCTGCTACACATGTCACCGACAGAGGGCTTCACATCCACAATATGTAAAGAGTACCCACAAATCAAAATAAATAACCACTGATTAGGACAATGGGCAAGAAATGGAGCCAATTCAGGGCAGGGTGCAAATCACACGGACGGTGTGAGAGATTGAATTTCTATGTCAACCAAGCACCAGAGAGCTATGATTGGCTACAGTATTAACTATCAGAATGATCCTGCCTTTGCTAATGCCTTGTTTTCCTAAATAGTTGTAGTTAACAGGTAGCAAAGGTCCAAATAAACATGGGCCTGGGAGAAAATGAATGCAGGCAGACATGAGACGGGATTTTTTCTGGGCTGGGGCAGAGAAAGGAGGCCTGGCCCACAGGGAGAGTGTGAGGCAGAATTGCTGTTGGCTCCTTGCCCAGCGCCTACCTGTCTTATCAGGGTTAACCCCGACCACGTCCTATCAGCAATGCAACCCACACCTGGCTGACAGCTTTTTTGATTTTGAAATAGCAAAGTTGCTAAATGGCCCAGGGCTGGGTTCAGCCTCCTGGAGTGCGGGATTTCAGGCTGACGTGCACTTTATAAGTGTCAGGTAGGGCACCTTGGTGCAGGGCTCCGCAGAGACGTCCAGCTGCCTGCGTCCTGCAGCTGCGAATCGGCCACCCCTTCTGGGAGTGCAGACTGGGAAATCCACAGGGACTCAGGACATCTCTGCCTTCCATGCCCCACCACTTGGCCAGCAGGAAATCCCATCACCCTGGCCTTCAAAATGTCCACAAAGGCCACTCCTACTGCTAGTCCAGCTGCCACCATCTACCACCTGAACTACTGCAGTCACCTTTCTGCCAACAGAAACCACCACATGTGGTAGTAGGGCATTTTACAGAAGTGAGATGCTGGTCAGGTGTGGTGGTGCATCCCTGTGATCCCAGCACTTGGGAGGCTGAAGCAGGAAGATCCCTTTGGGTTCGAGGCCAGCCTGGGATCCATAAGCAAGTTCGAGATCAGCCTGCACTACACGACAAAACCCCGTCTCAAAAACAAAAACGAAAACGAAAACCAAGCAAAAGCCCAAACTATGTGGCTCTGCATCATATTTCTGGAGGCAACGCTGCTCTGCACGTTTTGCTGGTTTATTCAGGACCTGTCTCCTCACTACTACCAGGAGGTCGGCTCTGAGAAGATTGGGCTTTCGTTTTCTCTACCACTAGACCTCCAGAGCCAGCATGGTTCCCCGTACATGGTAGGCCCCCGATAAATACTTGCTGACTGAACGAATGTTCCGGATCTTCCTGGTGACTTCTCTCTGGCACGAGCTCTTAAACATCCCCTCCTTGCACACAGCTTCCACGGCTTTTCCTCCCCTCCCAGGGTCGGGACTGGGGGGAGCCAGATGGGGCCGGCAGAGGGGTTGGGGACAATCCCGGGAGCTTCCAGGAGGAGGCAGGGAAGCTGGTGGGAGGAGTCCCAGCTCAGTAAGGGGCTTCTGGACGGTGCTATCTCCCCCCAACAGGTGTGTCTGGCTGTTTCCATGGCGATGGCTGCCAGGCCCCGCCCCGGCACCTAGTGATGAAGTGGTTGCTATGACGACCCCACATCCTGGGGATAACGCGGTCTGTGCCAGCCAGATGCCCTTTGGGTGGAATTAGAGTGATGGGAGATAAAAATAGCAGCGAGGCAAGAGCTAAGAACCGGCTTGGAGGCTCCCGAGTCCCATTGCCCCGCCCTCTCTCACCCACCCATCCCAGGATCCGAGCAGAGACCCGGCGGGAGGAGCAGGCGCCCTCACTGCCTTGCGCAGCGGAACCCAGCAGCTGCTCCACGCGTGGGCTCCGGCCCCGCAGCGCCCGCGCCGCCGCTACACCCTGGGGCTCGTCGCCCCACCCCTGCTGCGTCGCCCTCGCCGCTCCGCGTCTTCTCTCCTCCAGCGCCTGCTGGACGGGGCTGCGGTGGCCAAGCTAACTGGCCGGAGACAAGGGACAGAGTGCTCAGCTCCGCCCAAGGGTCCCTCTGTAACTTCGGGCCGCGGCCTCCTGGGGGCGCTTTATGTTGTTTGCCAATTTCGTTGCAGAACCCAAGCGCCCCTACTCCTCCAAATCCTTACATTTGAATTTGGTGGGGGGATACTGGGAATTTAACCCAGAGCCTTCACACCGAGCTACATCTCCAGTCTTTTTTCACCTTTTTGTTTTGAATCACGGTTTTGCGAAGTCACTAACTTGCCTAGGCTGAGCTCTAACTTGCAGTCGTCCGCTTCAGCCTCTGAGTGCTGGAATTACAGGTGTGCAGCCTGGGCACTTTTTTAACGTGGCAAAGCCGTGCATGGTGGTGCACGCCTGTGATCCCAGCACCCAGGAGGCTGAGGCAGGCGCCACCAGTTTGAGGCCAGTCTGGACTGCTCACAAAAACAGTCAGTCAATGAATAAACGATCAAACTATACCTAACCTAAAAGTTACCATTTTAATCATTTTCCCCCCTGCGGTGCTGGGGATTGAACTCAGGATCCTGTTCACACTAAGCAAGTGTCCTACATACCCAGTCCTTTTAAAACATTTTTTATTTCAAGATAGGTTCCTGCTAAATTACTCAGGCTGGCCTCCAACTTCCACTCCTCCTGCCTCAGCCTCTTGAGTGTCTTGGATTACAAGTGTTCACCACTGTGTCAACTCACAATGACCATTTACAATGTACTAGTACTGGGTGTGGTGGCGTGTGCCTATACTCCTAGCACCTGGAAGGCTGAGGCAGGAGGATCACCTGGAATTGAAGAGCAGCCTGAATCTAAAACCATCCTAGACTACCTATCCATATCTTTATCTATATCTATATCTATATAGAAGACCTTATCTCAGAAAACTAAAAAATAGCTACAATAAGCAAATAAATAACAGTATACTCTTAGCTGAGTGTGCTGGTGCACATCTGTAATCCTAGCGCTTGGGAGCCCTAAGCTGGGTTGCATAGTGAATTCAAGGCCACTCTGGACTGCACAGCAAGACTCCATCTCAAAAGCCAGGCGTGGTGGCACATGGCTGTAATCCCAGCACTCAGGAGGCTGAGACAGGAGGATCACCATGAGTTCAAGGACAGCCTGGGCTCCATAGTGAGATCTTGTCTTAAAAAAAAAAAAAGACCCCATCTCAAACAAAATAATTAATAATAAATAAAAATGCACTTTCGGTGGTATTCAGCATGTTTGCGATGTGCAACCATCCTTACCACCCACCTCGGAGCGCTTTCATCACCCCAGACAGAAACTGCACCGGGACACAGTTGCTCCCTCTCCTCTGTGCCCCCAGTCCTGTAACCTCTATTCTACTTCTGCTCTCTAGATCTGCTGGTTCTGGTTACTTCGTATCACTGAGGCATGCCACATTTGTCCTTTGTGTCTGGCTTCTTTCAGTTCCACTTTTTTTGTTGTTGTTTTTGTTTGTTTTGTTTTTTTGAGACAGGGTCTCACTATGCAGTGCAGACTGGCCTTGAACCCATTATGGAGCCCAGGCTGGTCTTGAACTCACAGTGATCCTCCTACCTCAGCCTCTGGAGTGCTAGAATTACAGGCATGCACCACCACACTCGGCTTCAGTTACATGTTTTCAAGGTTCATTAATGTTATTGGAGGTATCAGAATTCCATTGTTTGTTAGTTAGTTTGTTTGTTTGAGACAGGGTCTCACGATGTAGCCCAGGTTGGCCACAGATTGAAGATCCTTTTGCCTCAGCTTCCTGTATGTGCTTGGATTACAGGAATGCACCACCATGCCCGGCTTATTTTTTTCTTTTGAGGCATTTATTTGTACATATGTTTTACATTCCTATGAAAAAGAACCCCATAAAATGCATTTTATTTCAAAGAGAAAAAAATGAATCAAAATTTCAAAACATGACAATCAGGGGGCAACAATGGTACATACATTACACATTGCCACCCCCAAATCAGTCACCCAGAGCACAAGATACCTACTTTCGATTGTCCAAACAATACCAGCAAAAATCTTTCTCTTCAGTAAACTCAGAGAAATCAGTAGTATAACTATTTAAACTATCTTTTATTATATATATATATATATATATATATATATGCACATTTACCTATAAAAGTCTCCAGTTCATCCTTTTTATGGCCAAGTAGTACTCCATTGTATAAAAACACCACATCTTTTTTATCTATTCTTCAGTCGATGGGCATTTAGGTTGTTTCCATGTTCTAGCTACTACAAATTATGTTGCTATAAACATAGGTGCACATACATTACTGTGGTATGATGTTTTTAATTCTTCTGGGACGATCTCCAGAAGGGGAATAGTTGTGTTGAATGGGAACCCTAGTCCTCGATTTTTGAGGAATTTCCACACTGATTTCCACAGTGGTTGCACCAGTCTGCACTCCCACCAACAATGCAGAAGGGTTCTTTTTACCCTCCAGCCCCTCCAGCATTTGTTATTGCTTGATATCTTGATAATAATCATTCTTTCCAGGGTGAGGCGGAATCTCAGTGTTGTTATAATTTGCATCTTTCAAATGACCACCGTTGTTGAACATTTATTCACATATTTATTTGCTGTTTGTATTTCTTCATCTGAGAACTGTGTATCCATCTCGGATGCCCATTTTTGGATTGAGTCTTTAAATCTGGGAGGACTGATATTTTTGAGTTCTTTATATGTTCTTGATAGTAATCCTTTGTCTGAGGAACAGCTGGCAAACATTTTCTCCCACATTGTGGGTTATCTCTTCACTCTATTGGTGGTTTCTCTTCCTGTGCAAAAGCTTTTCAATAGGGTGAGATCCCAGTTGTTGATTCCTTGTGATAATTCCTATACGATTGGGATTTTATTCATAAAGTCTTTGCCTATACCCTCAAAGAATTTTACCTATTATATCTTCAAGCAGATTTAATGTTTAATGTTTCTGTTCTAATATTAAGATCTTTGATTCGTTCCGATTTTAGCTTAGTACATGGCAAAAGATATGGGTCCAATTTTAATCTTTGGCACGTGCAGAGCCAGTTTTTCCAGCACCTTTTTTTTTTTTCCTGCAGCACCAGGGATCAAACTCATGACCTCGCGCTTGCCAGGCAGGCACTTAGGCCACTGAGCTAGATCCCCTGCCCTTGTCTTTTTGAGACAAGTTCTTTTTATGCCATTCAGACTGGCCTTGAGCTCACTTTGTAGACCAGGCTGGTCTTGAACTCACAACGATCCTCCTGCCTCAACCTTCTGAGTGCTGGGATTACAGGCGTGTGCCACCAGGCCCGGCTCTAGCACCATTTGTTAAAGAGGTTATCTTTCTTCCAGTGAATGTGTTTGGCACCTTTGTCAAAGATAAAGTGGCTTAGTGCACTGGAGTTGTTTCTGCATCATCTAATCTGTTCCATTAATCTTTGGGTCTGTTTTTTTTTTTGCCAGTACCATGCTGTTTTTATCACAGTAGCTTTATAGTATAATTTCAAGTAGGGATTGTGATGCTCCCTGTTCTTACCTTTGTTGCCCAGGATTGTCATTGCTATTCTAGGTCTCTTCTGGTTCAAGATGAATTTTAGGATTGTTTTATCTAATTGTGTGAGATATGCTATTGGAATTTTGATAGGGATTGCATGGAATCTGCATAAGTTTTGGAACTGTGAACTCAAGGATTTTCCCTCTGGGTGTTTCTGTCCTGCTTACACTAGGCCTTGCTGCCAGCTGTGGTCCTGACACAGTGAACTATTGGGACAAGGACAGATTGTTTTTGCAGGTCTCTAAGCTGCGTGTCAGTTCTGGGCCTGCGCATTCTGAATTCCCATGATCCTCCAGTAGGATTTGAGACTTTTTTGACTCTGCTCATCAGCAATTTCAAACTCATGTGTCACCAAGCTTTAGCATCACAATTAGGTGACACATGCTGGGCCTGGAGCATGGCCTAACGAGCCCTTGGCATCTGTCAGCATTGTGCGAGCTCTTTCCAGTGCTGCTGGAGACAGGGCTGCACCTCACGATGACTGGAACAGAGTTCACTGTGTGGTCACCCTGCATTTTAGCTTTTCATTTTGTGTTGTTTTGACACAGCGTCTCACTGTGTAAGCTGGCTTTGAATTCACTATGGAGCCCAGGCTGGCCTCAGATTCGTGGTGCTCCTCCCTCCTCAGCCTCTCATGTGCTGGGCTTATAGGCATGTGCCACTACTCCCAACCTCCATTCATTTGTTGACATACACTTGAGTTGTTTCCTATACTTTTTTTTTCCAGTACTAAAAATAGGATTCAGGGCCTTTGCATCAAGTTAGATATCCAGTCCTTCAAAAAAAGATTTTTTTATTTTGAAATTGGGTCTCACTAAATTCCCCAGGCTGTGCTTGAACTCCAGATCCTCCTGCCTCAGTTTCCCAGGGTGCCGGGAATACAGGTGTGTACTGCCACACCTGACTCTCTAAGTATTTAACAATTTACTGTACTCTCTCTCAAACTCCTATACCTCCTCCCTTCCTGCTCTCTCTCAAATTGGAATTTTGCTTCCTATTTACTGCACCCAGAAAATAATTTAAAGAAAAAAATTTCTAGCCAGGTGTAGTGGAGCACACCCTCAATCCCAGCACTTTGGGAAGCTGAGGCAGGAGGATCACTGTGAGTTTGAGGCCAGCCTATGCTACATAAGGAGACCCTGTCTCAAAGAAAGAAGGAAGAAAGAATAAAAGCCTTCCAGCTGTCTATAGCTGCAACAAAGAACTCCCAAGCTTACTGTACTATGTGCTGGCTTCTGCGGGTCTGGGGTTCGAGCAAGCGGGGCCCAGCTGGCTCGACCTGCAGACTGAGAGGTTTGTTATTCTTCCTTCGATGTGACCAAAGATCCTGAGAAATAACTTCCGGGGCAAGGATCATTCTGGCCCTGTGGTTCCGAGGGCTCCGTGTCTGATCGGCAGCCAGGGTGAAGCAGAGAGGGCCTTGGAGCAAAGCTGCTGCCCTCATGACCACCGGGGAGCAGAGAGTCAGGAAAGAGCAGGGGACAAAGGAACAGTGGCCAAGATGGAGACCAGGGTCTCGCCCCCGCCCCTGCAGGATCCTCGGGCCACTTCTGTGCGCTTCACTTCCAGTAATGCCATTCAGCTGGGATCCATCCGCAGCTTACACATCGGACGTATGGGAGCCTCTGTCATCCACTCTCCCCTAAGCCCGTCGGCAGCCAATCTTTCAACACACGAGCCTTTGAGAGCCTTTTGTTTTTGTTTTGTTGGTTGTTGTTGTTTTCTGAGCAGGGTCTCACTGTGTAGCCCAGGCTGGCCTTGAACTCACAACAAGTGACCCTCCTGCCTCGGCCTCCCGGGTGCTGGGATTACAGGTGTGTGCTACCACATCTCACTCCCCAGGCTATTCTGGGTTCCAGCCATCACTGGCGATTCAGGGACTGAGGGCTGGAGCCAGCTGGAGGAGCCCTTGCAGGGGTCCAGAGTCACTCTGGCCCTTCCTGGTGACTCAGGCCCTTGGCGCCAGACGTAGCAGCTGTGGGCGCCAGCTGAACTGCCTCACTGTGTGGTGGGTGGCGCCTGCACGATGTCCCTGACACTGGGGGACCATGGAGACATCACAGCCTGAAACAGGCAGGTTCTGCCCATGTTCCAGTGGAGGGAACTCCCCACACACACACTCAGTGGGAGGGAGGTCAAGGCCAAGGGCCAACCGTGAGAAGAGCATGTAGATGGAGACATTATTTGGACTTCGGGAAAATGCGCATTTCTCCCACTGATGAAATCCACGTGTTTTTGTTTTGTTTTGTTTTTGAGACAGGATCTCGCTTTATAGTTCAGGCTAGCCTTGAACTCACTATGTACCCCAGGCTGGACTCTGACTTGCAGGAATCCTCCTGCCTCAGCCTCCCATTTGCTGGGCTAACAGGCATGTGCTACCCCACCTGATTTATTTTTTATTTTTTTAATTAGTTAATTAATTTTTTGGTACCAGGAATCAAACTCAGGACCTTGTACTTGCTAGGCAGGCGCTTGTGTTGCTGAGCTATATCCCCAGCCAACACCCTACCTGATTTAAATCCATTCCTTCTTAAAATGTCTAATTCCCTTGAGCCCTGGGGGCCCTGGGCCTTTTGCCTATTCAAGAACAACGTCTCAGCTTTTCTCTCCTCTTCCTTTTCTTCTAGAATCTTCTAGAGTTAAGATGTGTTGGGTAACCCACTGGGGACCCCTTCTGTCTCTCTCTCAGACAGAAGCTTTCTCTCTCTCAATAAATATATCCTGCTCATAAAAAAAAAAAAAGATGTGTTACAAGCTGGGCATGGTCGCTCATGCCTCTAATCCCAGCACTCAGGAGGCTGAGGCAGGAGGATTGCACAAGTTCTAGATTAATCTGAGCTACCTATGAAACTCTGTTTCAAAAACAAAACAACAACAAAAAAAACTGTTAGGTACATGCACCACCTTCCTGGATGAATGTAATCGTTATGTATTGTTAGCTGGGCGTGGGAGTGCACATCTATAATCCCAGGACTCTGGAGGCTGAGCCAGGAGGATTGCTGCAAACATGTACTAATAAAAACAACAATTTAGAAAAAAAAAAAGGTAGAATCTTCTAGAACTCAAATAATTGTTATCTACTCAGAAATCTGCAGTTTGATCGAGAGAACTGAATCCCAGCTGCTACCTCTCTCCCATACTTGGTTTTTCTCCATGGAATTTCTTGGCCTCAGACACTCACCATCTTCCTGGTCTCTGTTTATCATTCGTCTCTTGCAATAGAGACAAATATCCACTCCACAAACACCAGGGTTTTGGCCTTTCTCCTCTGCCAGCATGTCTGAGCCCTTAGGACAAAGCCAGGCACCACAGGAAGGGCTCAGGAAATATTTTTTCCAGTAAAGCTGATAATAATAACTGCTGCCAGGCGCCAGACAGGGGATTGAGTGGGCAGTAGACACACCTGGCTCAGTCATTTACACCGCCAGGCATGGAGCCCCAGCTACTTGGGAGGCTGAGGCAGGAAGCTGGCAAGCTCCAGGTCAGCCCGGGAAACTCAGTGATATCTTACCTCAAAATCCAAAATAGGGCTGGGCGTGGTGGCTCATGCCTGTAATCCCAGCACTCGGGAGGCTGAGACAGGCAGATCACTGTGAGTT
>RJWT010047064.1:0-11348 GCA_004365215.1 Cuniculus paca | reverse complement strand
ACACTCCACTCTGATAGAGCCCCATGATCAGAGCATATCCTAAAAGACCTACCTTGAGGCTTTGGGGGAAAACATCTACATATAAACTATAACACTTATTTATACATAAAATGCATTCATTATTTGGAATTATTTCCTTAGGATTCATGGTCAGAATCAAACTTAGTCCAAAAATATGAACATTTTTAATACTCTTGATATTAATTGCAAATTTCTTCCCAGAAGGTTACATTATTTTTCACAATGTGGTTTTTAAAACTTTACTACATCAGTTTTTAAATTCTTTGATTTCAACCAAATATTTTCCGCTACCAAGGCTGTTGAACTTGAGAAGAACAGACCTGACACAAAGCCTTTGAGTTTGGCATGAGGTCAGTGGAGGCTTCTGAACATCTTTCATCTTCCTGTTTGACTGGGATGATCTGCTCTCTCAGTAAAGGAGCAGTCACCTTGCAGACTGCATTCCTCCAGTTACTAATAGAAAAAAATGTGCTTTTAAGTAATGAGCTTTGGAGGTGTATAGTTATCTTTACTCAGCTACAAAAGTGACACAGTTTTCTTTAGTAATAGTATCTGATAGCGAAGTAATACGCATTTATTGTAAAAAAAATTGTAAAAACATATAGAAGAGTACAAGGAAGAAAATTGTGATTACTTGAACTCCCGTTAGTTTAACAATAATCTCTTTGGCATTTCATGCATTTCCTTCTTAATGTGTTGACATGCATAATGCCATATGTATACTGCTGCAATTAATACATCACAACAACCAGATCCACATTATACTAACACCCTGAAATTCTGTCACTGACTAGTTGCATTGTATACAAGATATTCTCATCTCATTAAATAACCTTGGAAAGCACAAATTGAGAAAGCATTTAATATTTTACAGCAGAGATATGCTAAGATTACTTTTCACAGTTCTGTATCAGGCATTTAACCTTTTTCATTGTGTGGCTTTCTTGCATGATAATAATATAATGAAGGGTCTTGTACATGAATATTTCTATATGATTTTACTATAACTGAAGAATAAATTCTTAGATGAATTTTTGAGACAAAGCTTATGAACATTTTTAAAGGTGTCTACTACAGACCTCCAAATATTGAAATGTTTAACCCAATCTATTTTTCTTGTTCCATTGCAAAGCATGAGATGGCAATAGGAAAAGTGGGCAAATGATTATGGAACTTAATACTTATAAATACCACTGTGAGGATTTTAGAATACAACAATTTAGACTGAAAACCAAGCAAAAATGCAAACATATTTACATTGACCGCTTATGGCATAATACCATTTTTAAAAAGATAAAAATTCCTTAAACTTTTGAAAATAAAAGTAGGCTAAATTGTTTTATTACATATTCATATTCATTTTGTTTTGATTTAAATTAAATAAGGATAGAGGAAAGTTACAGTGTAGATTACTTTTATTCCAAGTTTTAACTTTTTTCATAAAATTGTTATCAAAAAGTTCATATAATATTAAACTCTCGATTTTCATGTACAGAATTATATTAATATGGTCTATCATATTAAGCAAAGTGACTATGCCTTCAAAGTGAATGAAATAATAACATTAGGATAAAATTATATGTGAGAATATACTCTTTAATAAGAAATCTGTCTCATTTCTTAAAAAATTAAGAGCAAGCAAACCACAGTCATCTCCCCTGTATTTGTGAGGGATATGTTTCCTAACCTCAGTGTACGACTAAAACCCTAGATTGTAGCAAGAAAACCTATATGCTGTCTTTTTCTATACACACAAGCAAACTTATGATAAGGTTTAACTTACAAATTAGGCACAGCAAGAGAATAGCACTAATAATGATAAAACAGAACAACTATACAAATATACTATTATAAAGTTGCTTGAGTATGGTCTTTCCCTCAAAGTATCTTCTTGTACTGTATTCAGCCTTTTTGTGATGATGCCAGATAAAAAGTACAAGAAATATTTTTGACTACTCTTCAAGATCTCTGAGTTATTCAGCATCATCACTTTTGTAAAATAAGCATTACTTGAACATAAGCACACTGATACTGAAACAGTGGATCTCACTGAGATAGCTAAGTGCTCAGAAGCAGGTAGTGAATCCAAGGATATGCTGGCTAGAGGGATAATTCACATCCAGGGAAGGACAGAGTAGAAGCAAAGGATGTCATCATACTACTCAGAATAGCAAGCCCCTTAAAGCTAGTGAATTGTTTATTTCTGGAATTTTTTGTTTAATATGTCCAGACTACACTTGGTCATAGGTCATTAAAGCCATGGAAAATCAAACGACAGGTAAGGGATAAGAGGGACTACTTTACTATTTCCCTGGATAATGAATGGATTATTTTGATTCAATCCAAATTTGTTGAGAATATAAAATATATTCTCAATATTATGGTAGATTTCAGTGAGTCCCAGTAAAAGATGAGAGGAGTAAATATAAAATCTAGTAAGAGAAACTTCACGGGTGTAATAAAATAAATATAAAACCATATGTCAAACGAAATTAGTCACTCAGGTATAGAGAATAAAGCAAGACAAAACTAGGTGACTTGCATATTATTTAGGTCAAGATAGTCAACCCAGGATTAAAAATTATATTAATACTGTGTTTTAAAATGTTTGAAAACTTTTCATTTGTATGCTTATTATTCTCCTCACAATCATGTATATGTTAGCCTATCCACATCCCAGATGATTCCATTCGGTAAAAACACCAGCATTTCTTACTGGACTAAATATTGTGAGTTGAAATAATTACTAGAAAGCCCTAACAAACCAGTCAGGTATGATTTCCTTACATAGTTACTAAAAAAAAAAAAATAGCACAATATGTTTTAACTAACACTGTAATCAAGGTAAGGTCTTCAGGGAGGAAATATGAAGGTATAAGTGATAAAAACCGTATCTTTGCATTTTTTAGAAACAGACATGCATACTATCTGCTTAGACATGCCATCTAGATATGTCAGTGTATACATTCATTATAATTGTAATGCATATGAATATACAAAGAAAAATGTTTTCTTCCAGTCATCAAGGATACAATAATTTTATACAAAAAGACAGATATCTATACCACACTGGAATGAAAAATCAATTATCCACATTATGATTACTGTTTCAGGAGTCTTCTGAATTTCCAGATTTACAATTCCAGTATGGGTTGAAAGATCGATGCCCTAAATAAACTCTCCTACTACCTACTGCCTGGTGGTCATTAATATGATCTAGATCCCATACACTGATTCCAGGGCCTCAGAATTATAGCAAACTGACTCTGTGTCACCCAAGTGGGGAACATAATCTATCACAGTTGATCTGACAGTGCAACATCCCCTTTGCTTTTATCATTCTGGCTAAATAAATCAAGTCCAAACACGTTCACAGCTAAAGAATGAGTCTATAAAACACCTTAGGCACTTACCACTGAAAATGTTATAATGTCTAAGGTAATTAAGAATAATTTCTTTTTAAAAACAATTGAAAATGGAGGTGTACTGATAATTAAATTTTCACTTTTCATGTTTCTCCAATTGAAAATTTCCTTATCTAAGATACTTAAGGTTTTGTGTTTCCCAGGACTCTACTGTACAGGTTCTATTAGCTGTGACTTTATTACAAGTTTCTAAATTGCCCAAGTTCAAAGAGAAGAGGGACAAAGGAGTGTGGAGCAGGAAAGGAAAGAAGGTATAAGAAAGAAAAAAGAGAATAGAAGAAAAAAATGAAAAAAAAATAGAAGAAATAAAAATTTTTGTAGATAAACAGGAGAAGAGGAGTTGAAGGGAGGTGAGGGGAAGAGTAAAAAACAATGAAGAAGCAAGGTTTATCATGTACAGGTACAAAATCCTTATGATGAATGTTATTATATATATATATATCTAAAATGTAAAAATTAATTAAAATATCTTTTAAAAAATAGAATGCAGGGGCTGGGGATATAGCTCAGCGGTGTTAGAGTCTGCCTGGCAAGCGCATGGTGGTGAGTTCGAACCCGGGTACCAAAAAAAAAAAAATAGAATGCAAAAACAAAACAAAGCAAAAACTTGCCCATAGCCTAGGTAGTAAAAGATTAAGCGAGTGTGATGAAGCAGTGCCATTCTTATTCTTAATTGTGATTAGTTGTGTTGTAGAAACCAACTTATACAACGGTTGCATCAACTTGGAGTCGGTGACAGGGCGAAAGTTCTCGTTGATGACTAGAAGTCGCTTGAGGTGCTTCTTAAAAGTAATAATGCACAGATTCTATGCATGGGATTCTGATTCAAGTATTGTAACAGGAAAGCCTAAGTATCTGCCTTTTTAAAGCTCCCTAATTCCTTCGTGGAGCCGAATGTGCAGGCAGTTCGGAACTATTGGTTTAGATTGAAGGTGCATTTACGAACATATAAACGTAGGTAGTGAAACAAACAAAATTATTTATGAATAGCTTTGCCTCGAAAGCCTGCAGAACCTAGTTCACTTGCTTCCGTGGTAATAATAAACAATACTGTGATGCTGTTGTTGCTTTTAAAATTATATGTTCATTCTCAGGTTAAAGGATACCCTGTTACTAAAATCTGTAAGAGCAGCTAGCATTCATCGAGTATGCGCTGTATGTAAAACACGGCGCTCAGTTACTTCGCAGGCTTTATCTTATTTAATACTTACAGTCCTCGGAGATAAGGGTTACTGTATCTGTTTCACAGATTAAGAAGTTGAGACTCAAGAGAGGTAAGACGATTTGCACTCGTGAAACCAAGCACTTTACAAAGCAAATCCGTGTGTCGTATCTTTCCCAAAAGTCCTTCTACGTTCCAATCCTGTGTCCAATTTCTCAAGTAAAAACCAATCTGTTTTCATATCTACTCATTGTGGAGCCAAGTCAACATGTTTCAGAGTGTGGGAACTGTCCTCTACTAATTCTAAGAATCGAATGGCACAATTGTCAGTATTGTGACTTTAAAAATCTTTCAACAATGGGAGCAAACTCAGAAAATATTTTCAAAAATGTTTATTAACTACTTCTCCTTCCTCCTAAAGGACTTGAATTCAAAATGAGGTATTTTCTGCCTACCGAAGAGCAATGGAAACAGAGATATTTAAAGCCATAAATATGCTTTGGGGTGACAATTTACAGGATTTACTTCCACATAAATCATCCCAGAAACAGACTTAAATCTCATGTATTTCCATACAGTTTTCAGCTATTAGTAAATAGTAACCCTGAAGGAAAACCCTCCCAAAAATTTTAAAAGAATCCAAAACAGTAGAATCCTTTGCCATGAGCTTATACGGAACTTTGACTTAAAAATAAAAATCTCTTCTCCACACTAAATATTTCACTGCTTTAGCTTCAGATATAGGAATATATGTCCCATGAAACATGCAGGTGGATAAGTATCACTCTGATAAGTCCTTAACACCAAAATTATGCAATCACTTTTGAAGAGATTACATTGCCCTTTTATCTCATTTCTGTTTCACAAGAAAGAGCTTTGCAGAAATCAGAATCAGATTCGGGTTGATTTTGTGTACAATCTCTTACATAGTAATTGTTATGATTTGAATTTTAAATGTGCCCCAAAGGTCAACATATTACAGGCTTGGTCAGCAGCCTGTGGCACTATTAGAGGTAGTGAACCTTTAGGAGGTGGCACATAGTTTAAGGATCAGGCAGTTGGTAATATGCTTTACAGGTCTGACTTCTTTTCTCTCCATCTCTTCATTTCTCAGCCACAGTGAGATATGATGCTTTTCTCCATTACACACTCCTCACCATGATATTCTGCCTTACCACAGGCTCAAAAATAATGGAGTCATTGTATTTCATTATAGCAACAGAAAGCTGACTATTGCTGTAATTTTACCTAATGGTGAAAAACATGTCAATAAACCCTTCATCTTCAAATATCAACTGAAAAAACATAGTTTTTGAATGCTTGTAAGAGAAAGATATTCTACTCATAAGATGTAAGAGTTTTTCTAGGAAAATTAGTGTCACCTCAGCACTTTTTCTCTAAGTCAGACAAATGAACTCAATTGAAAGAAAATCATCTGGCTGGAAACATTACAACTCAGTCTTTTCTGCATGCCTGCAAACTAAATTCATGATTCAGTGACAGAATATATGTCTAAAACAGTTTTTATATTATTATCGTGAAATGCTTCCAGTAGTTCAGTTTTCTCTTTTTAGTTTTTAATTGACTGTATTGACTTGTATACACAGACTTTGCAGTGTTTGTAACAAGAAATAATACTTCAGTGAAAAAGGTGAATGAGTAGGATTCAGAAGTCTCAACTTCATTCTCTGGGTTCCTTTAGTCCTGGCCTTTGAGCCGATGACTTAGCCAGCATCTCAGTGTCCTCATTGCTCTGACACTGACTTCACTGTCAACCTGAGGAGACAACTTTGAGACCAATATAAAAGAGCATGCATGAGAAAATTTTAAATTAAAAAAAGTATTTTCTAAAGCAGAATCCCAAGGAAAATGATCTCATGATGTTGACTGAAAGATAGCAGTCAAGTAAGTTTTGAAAACTTTGAGGATATTAACAATTTGCATTCAGGTTTTAAATGTTTTAAGAAGTCCCTGTCATAGAAAGGGAATCCTTAGGACTTCACTAGTTCAATATTTCTCCAACTAATTTAATGATGGCATTCTTTTTTTGAATGTGAACAATTTATTGCTTACATTCTATGTAGTACAATTTGGAAGATGCTGCAGAGTACAGTAATCAAAAAGTATTGTGACATTGTAAAATTAAACTTAGTTTGAAATGAAGTTGAAGTTATTATTTATAAGTTAAATTATAAGTTATTATAAGTTAAATACTTGGGGGATTTTTTTTATATACTAATTACCTGATCTTTCCCAAAGCATCAGCTATTAGACAGTAGGTTTCTTTATTTCTTCCTTTTATTAAGTTTATTGGTACGATTTAGATATACATAATCACATTCTTCATAGGGAGTTTCTACCTGTACATGATATATCTTGATTCTTCCTTTTTTCTCACTCCCCTCCCTTCCTTTCAACCCGTCTTCCTCTTCTTATTTACAAAACTTTGTTAATTCAGGAAAACTAACAGGAATAAAAAATTTCATAATGAGTAAAGTCGTAATTTATCAAGACATAATATCCTCAATGTTCATATACTTGATAATGGACCTTCAAAATATATAAAACAAATAGTGGCAAGGATGAGCAAAGAAATAAATAAAATTAGTATTAGTAGTTTAATAGTCCTCTCTCAGTAAAGAAAAAAACAGGTATACCCAAATTTTAATGATATAAAATACCTAAACATTACCAATCAACTTGACATAATTAACATTTTATATAGCACCATAACAAATAACAAAACACACATTGTTTTTCGAATAAACCTTCAGCTAAAATAGACCATATGTTGGCCCATAAATAAATGACAGTAAAAAAATACTGTAGCACATAGTCTCTGACAACAATGAAGGAAATTATAAATAACAAAAAGGTAAACAAACATTGCCAAATATTTAGAAATTAGGCAATATAGTTCTAAGAATCCCATAGGTCAAAGAGATGGAAAGAAAAGGAATTTCCAAAGGAAATTTGAAAAGTATATTGAAACAAAAAAATGAAACCAAAGTTTTCTCAAATTGTATAGACAGATCAAGGAGACAGAATAATGTATAAATCACATGTACATGCTTAATCAAAATTTTTATAAAGTTTTCAAAATTATTTTAAGAAAAAAAGTGATTTTGTCAACAAATGTCTCTGGTAAAAACTATATGTTCATTTGAAAGAACTAATTTAACTCCTACCTTGTACCACTCAGAAAATTTAACTTGAAATAAATCATAGACCAACCCTCCCCCCCAAAAAATCTGTAACTTTAAAATTTCTGGAAAAAAATAAAAAATAGCAAAGATTTCTTAGGACACTGAAAAAAAGCATTAATAATTAAAAATGATAAATTGAACTCTGCTCTTCTAATGCTATTACTAAGAAAATGAAAAGGCAAGCTAAAAATGGAAGAAATTATTTATAGGTTATTCATCTGACGATATAGTAGCTACAATATGTATTTTAAAAACCTTTACATATCAATATGTTAAAATGAACAAATATTTGACAGATATCTCACAAAAGAAAAATACATAAATAACCAATAAACATCTGAAAAGGTACTTAGATTAATAGATCATGAAAAACATAAAAATTTAAATCACAAAGCAATACAGTGTTACATGTCCACCAGAATGAGATAAGACTCATCACCTATGTTAGAAAAAGCCATAGGGCAATTGTAACTCTCATAAATTGTTGTAAAATGGTTATCTCTTAAAGATAAACTTACTATTATCGTACAACCCAGAATGTCAGGCTTTCTAATTTTGAGTCAAAAGAAATGAATCATGTTCTCACAAAATCTTGCCCACAAGTATCCAAAAACATCTTTATTCACAATATACAAAAACAGAAAGCAACTCAAATGTCCATAAACAAGTGAATGGTTTTAAAAAACATATTTTTATGTGATGAACACTACTTGGCATTAAACAAAAGAAAACCTAGAGATTTATAAAACACACCAGTAGTGAATCTCAAAAACATAAGGTAGAACAAAGAATACATATCTATGATTCCTTCTATGTGAAAAGTCTAGAATAAGAATTCTCTAAGCGAAAATGGAAAATTGACTACAGAGGCGCAGGGACTGTTTTAGGGTGATAGCGATGTACTATATTGTGATTGTAATAGCAACATTTACATACTTGCATATGAATTTTATTGAACTATGCACTTTAAATGATTACACTTCATCATATGTAATTTTAACTCAATAAGTAAGTGTAATTTCAAAATCTACATTCGCAAAATATATTACTTTACAGTCATGAGTGAGAACAAATAACATGACCAAATTAAAATTTTGCAATCTGTATTTGTCTTATATGAATTCTTCAGAAATATTTCCTGGAACAAAGGTATAAATAAATATTTATCCTGGAGGTGATTATAATAGGAATCATGACCAGAGTGAAGAATTGTGAAAGTAAAGACGTTAAGCAAAAAAGAGAAAAAATTCAATAAATTATGTACCATCAAGCAAGTTAGGGCTGTAGGGTTTAGAGAGGCAGTAAACCACATATACCTCAAAGCTGTGCACTTCACACCATTGGTTGAGGACGCTCCTGGTATTGCTGGAAGCCTGTTTTTGACATTTGCAGAACATTATTTCCTTAGTGGTTCTTGCCTGCTATGAGGTTGCAAAGCAGACTCCAATGGTCAAGTAGCCTGCAAGCAGAGCAAGTCGAAAAATGATCTGCTATGGACTGAAGTGATAAAGGGAGAGGAGATACAGGGGAGAGAACTCGCTCAGTGTCTCCTACTGCAACAATACTGAAAGAGAACACCTAACAACTCAAAGTACGTTGATCCTCTGTGGACCTTTTATGTTTTATTTCTACTTTGTTTTCAAGAACAACACAACTTTTGCAACTATAAAGGTGTAAGCCAGAGGAATTCCCTACATATTTCAAAGTCAAATTTATACATTCCAATATGCTAGAAAACACAAATACCATTCAATCTTATCACATAAAATATACACCAATATAAAGAGAAAAAAATAGAAGCGCAAATTTAGAAATGTTCTAATTGTTTTTTCTTGTAATTGTCTTTATTAGTAATAAAACTACATCTTCCTCAGGATCATTCATTAGCAGCAACATATTTAGAGATAAATATTAATGTATCACTATTAAAACTCTCAAACTATTATTCTACAACAGTAGAACTTCTAAATATTATCCTAGAGGATTAAGAGAATTAATATAAATTTCCACTTGTGAAATGAAACAATTACATTTGTCATTACTTTGTATTTTATCAGTGGTCTAAGTCAGTACCAACTCATATCTATAAGTATCCAATTACCACATATATTTACATTTTCAAATGAATATCAATCCTGTATATTTAATCTCCAAGCATAACCCTTTTAAATCAATTATCCCACTAAAGTACATCTACATGAATCAAATATATCAACCAAGGCACAATAACATACCCAGTTAAACAATCAATAAATTCCTTTTAGTTACATGAATTATGACAGCATTTCCATTTTGCAATTGGTAGGCGCTTTTATCATTTTCCAGGTTCTGACATTTCAGAGGAAACTGAGGTAAATTGTAATTTTACTACTCACAGATTTTGAAAAAGTTTGGCAGATTAACACATAATTCTTGTCCCAACATCTTCTAACTTTAAAGTATTCCCCAAATATGTTCACTGATACTTTAATGTGTGGTAATATTTAAGTTTGAATTATTTTTTTATTTATTCAATTTTTATTCAGAAGTTCATACACAAAAATTACAACTTTTGAGTAGCATAAAAAATAAATTGAGATGGTTGAGTATAAAATAGATATGCTGTTAACATAATCTCTCATAAATCTTTTTAAATTTCTCTTTATTAACTCAATAAATTTGTAATTTTGTCTCCTCCATCATTTTGTAATTTATGCATCATCCAATTTTATTATCTTCATAAGTTTTTAATTTTAAGAACCCTTTTATAATTATGGTGGAGAATAACATCTTTCTTCTAAGAAAAAGGAATATACGTATAATTTTTAACCTCCATAAAAGTCAGTTTTGAAATCCCTAACCTATGTGCAGGTTACAGAAGTACATTGCTCTACTTTCTATGAATTAGTTTAATGAGCTAAAATTGAGCATGAAAAAATTTACATGTTCTACTTTTCTATTTACTTGTTCCCTCCAATTTACATAATAACAATTTTCCTCTCAAATTTTCAACAGTGGGTCAATATGATGTAAGTACTAGATAACATGAAGGCTTCGTTACATAGTTTTAAAACATGGCACCTCAAATATCATAATCCTTTCAAGGGCAATAAAGTGACTTAAGGAAGATACATAAACTTTTCAAAATATAAATTAATTCCTTTCTCCCTTCTATGAGTTCCAAAAAGAGGAACCAAAGATGTTAATCAATAGCAAGGTAAGTGCAAGACGTATCTTTCAGCTAATTTCAAAGCAGGTTTTAACATGTTTGCTTTCATAAGGCACCTATCTTTATATGTAACTTGAATGTAAAAATAAGATATCAACTTTTCTGTTTTGCTTCTAAGTCACAACCAGTCTACAGTAAATCCAAGGCTCCACTTTTATAATATGCCCAAGATGTGACAGTTTTTCGCTTCCAGCCCTGTTGCAAACACCGTGGTCTGGACCTGGGTCGTCATCATCATCTTTTAACTGCATCACTACAGTAGCTTGGTAACTAGACTGGCTGCATCTTCTCCGTGAGCAATTCTCTAGTGTGGAGTGCTCCAAACA
>RJWT010047063.1:0-11351 GCA_004365215.1 Cuniculus paca | reverse complement strand
GTTAGATGCCAGGAGGAAAAGGTTGACGTTAATGTTAATCCAGATGATATTTTGATGGAAAAAGGGAAGAAGAGTGAGCGTTAGTTTTACCTCTGGATTTGGGGAATACGATCTGACTGAGGTTAGAGGAGGACGGCAGCAGGTCAGCATCTCCCTGTCCAGGGGAGGCTGCTGAAGCAGAGGCAGTGGCCTGCCCTGGTGTGGTGCCCTGGTTGGCAGAGCTGATGTCTGCAGCTGGCCAGGCCCGTAGTAGTGCTCAACAAGTACCTGTTGAGTCAGTGATTAGACCTGGGCTCCCCTCCAGACACTGACTCTTGTGTGACAGGCTGGTGGCACCTGTTGGCACTTGGACTGTATGCACTCACACTGTTTCTGAATCCACCAGTGCCCTAAAGTTCTGAGGTACATGTTCTTATTTTGCATTTGGGTTTTGATGTTGCGAAACTGTGCTCTGTGGGTTTTCAGCTCTGCTCCTGTGCTGTCACTGCATGAGGCCTTCAGCGGGTGCAGCCCTGTGCACATTGGGCCTGCAAAGCGTTGCGGGTGCTGCCATTTCACACAGACCACTTTAGTGCTGGGATGCGTCCCTAGGGAGCACAGAAAGGACACTCACATGGGGGGACTGCGGTCAGGAGCCACCCAGCGTATGGGCTTCTCCAGCCGGTGGCTGGAGTCCCCTGCCAGGAAAGAAGGACCACTGTCCTGAGCGGTCTAGATGAGGAGCACCAGCGATGTTAAGGGAACAGTGCAACATCCTTCTGAGCTGTGGCAGGCCCCAAGGCCAGGGTGCTTCCTGAGCTACCCTTGAGGCAAGAATCTGCCCTGAAGGAGGAGATGGGCAGGAGGCCGAGCCTGTGTGGAAGACACTGGCTCGTGTCTTCCAGCACCTGTGTTGGGACCTTGATGCTGCTTCCACTAGCAGAAGTGTTGGATCCAGACCATGTGTGCTTTGCCATGTGTGTTGTAGGTTGATAGAACACACACAGGTGCTCTCACACACACGCTCTCCTATTTGCTTCCTGCTTGGTGGGCTGTGGGCCCTCAACCCTCTGTCCACTGTAGCTAGGGACCATATGGGCTCTTCCAGGGTGTGGAGTGTGTGCCTAGCTGTCTTACAGACGGGTTCCTGAGTGTCTTGTCAATGAGCTGCAGGTCACCCGTTAAGAGAACCAGCAGTTCCTTAAGATTGAAACCTCTTTGGTCCCTACTGTATTCTCTTGGAAATTTCTCCTTTTAAGGCATTTTTTCCTGTAAGCACATGGACATGTTAGGAGTCAGAGCAATATTAGCACTCAGCTAAGTAGATGACTATGAAGTATCATGAGAGAAGCAGCTCTTTACACAGTCAGCTCAGGTACCCAGCATGAGAGGTCAGGTGTGTGGGACACAAGTCCTCTTCAGTGCAGACACAGTTACCTTCCCTTTCACACCTGAAGCTGAGGTCTGTTGGGGCTTGAAGTGAGGAACGCTGCTCTCCAGGGGAAAGTGGGTTCATGTCCCAGCCTTCTGAGTCAGAAGTGGAAGGAGTTTTCCTGTTAGGTTCCAAGACTGGCCTGTCACCTTCTTAGCGGTTTCCTCAATGTCCACCTGTGCACGGGACACCTGACAGTGGTGGGTACAGTGTGATTTGCTCTTGGTTCTAGATTTGATACATCTTGTTTGGTTAGCAGTTTTCCTTAAGATACTTGAGAGCTGCTCTGGGCATACTCCCTTACTAGGAGGGCAGATAGTGTGTGAGTCCAAAATGTGGGCAGTTCAGAAAAAGCGCAAGTTGTTTTCCTCTCCTTGTTGAGATCATTCCACAAAGGAAGTCCTTAAGTACAAGAACATATGCAGATCTTTTTCTGTGCTGCATGTGCTGTGTCATATATATATATATATATATGTATTTATATATTTACCCTTAAGGATTAGTGCCTCTTTTTCCTTCTTTCTGTGCTTCATTGTGCTGACTGGCTGCCTCGCCTTTCTCCCAACCCCTCACCAGCTTATTATAGCCAGGAGAAAAGAGAAACTGAGGCAACAGGGACTTCCTCCTCGGTGGCCTTCATTGTTACAGACAAAGCAGGCAGCACCTGTGTGCCTTACCTGGCCTCCCAGCACCCCGTGACAAGTTTAGTGCAGCAAAATGATTCTAAGAAAACAAAACTCAGAGTGAACACAAAACAATAGGAAACAGCCTTGCAGTGTTTAACATGAATAACTTGAAATAGGACATTGAGTAGAGAGCTGGGGGCCCAACAGCTGTTGTGTGTAGTAAGATTAGAATCTAGAACCTTGTACTGCCTCACTCAGCTGTGTTTTTTAAAATTTTTTTTTTGCGGCACCAGGGATCGAACTCACAACCTCGCGCTTGTCAAGCAGGCACTTAGGCCACTGAGCTAAATCCCCAGCTCTTTGAGCTGTGTCTTTTGATGACATTCTATGCACACAGATGTGGCGGCCCGGTTTAAACCTGATCCTCGGTTCTGATGGTTCCTGAAGAGATTGCGGGTCCTGGAGAATTGTAGTAGGGTGGCGTTATCTAGATTACAGTGCCTGTCTTGGTAGTCCAGATGTGGGGGTGGGCACTTCATGAAATGAAAGCAGACCAGGAAGGCCCTCCCAGGCCTGGCCCATCCCTGTCCAGATTTGTAACATGCCAGTTTCCATGACTTGACAGCAGGCTTCTTCCATTTTAGCTTGATTTGGTGGAGGTCAGCCTGCTGTGGGTTACTGCTGCATGAAGAGAGGTGAGACTTGGGGCTTTCACCCTGAGCCAAGTTCGAAGTGCTGCTTATTCCTCTTGCCCACCGTTCCTAATGGGTGCTAGAGATTTGATTTGTAATGAGGTCCCTAAGTAGGTGCCCAGTGTTAAACAAGCAGGGAAAAGGGGAAGACTGCTTAAATGGTTGATGCTGCTGAGGCCTGTGCTCCAGAGGTGAGCTCTGGGGAAGGGGCGGGTGTGGAGGCACCCCTTATGGAAGAAACTTGCACACCCTCCTCGAGAGAGGCCTTGTGGACCAGGAGCCCGGTCCCTGGTGGGTGTGGGTGGGTGATGTGGCCTCTCTCCTTGGTGCCAGGTGTGCTTGGTGGAGTCAGGTATGGCGTTCCCTCAGATTCTGCAGATGGAGACAGATACTTGGGAGCTACTCACTTTGGTTATCATTGCCAAAATGTTAGTGTGATTGGATAGCTGTGTACTGTCCCGGCTCGCTGTCCCACAGAGGCCAGTGTGCCCCACGTGTGTAGCAGTCCTTCTGTGACACAGACTCGTGTGTGTTGAGCAGGAGCTTGAGAGCGCCCTTCTCTTTCAGTAGCAAGGTGCTGTGGCTTTTCTTCCACACTCACATGTAAGTGATTTCCTTGAATCAAGTAGAATAGTATCTGGAAACCAGTGCACACTCCCATTGTGCCCTTCCCCAGGCTGTTGTGTGTGGAGCTTGATCAGAGGCCCAGGAGGCGCCTACTGAGGTCCCCACCTTGCTGCATGCGCCCTTCCCGTCACCATCTGTCTCCTAGCATCACCATGCACATCTGCTCGTGACATTTGTGTTGGACAAATAAGAGAAGCAGGATCCAGAGTTGCATGGTTGGAGGAGTCGAATGCGAAGGGACAGGAATGTGTCAGTGTCCCTAGGATGCACAGGTTATTAAATTTCAACGATTTCTCATAGTTCTGGCCTTAATATTAAATATGGACCTTGCTGTGACAAAGGAACTATCTCACTGTCGTTCCATTAGTGACATAGTCTTCTGGTTCTTGGAAAATGTCTGCAAACAACTGGCGTGGTTGCTTTTCGTCTCTGTGTTTGACCTAGAACGGTGTTGTCCTCATTAAAGTGTAACACTGTGCAGTTCAGGGGCCCACAGTCTCCTCCCAGGGACCAAGGGGTGGGGTGAGACACTTGGAAATGAAAAGGCATGCTTTGGTACGTTACAGTTTATATTTACTTTTACCAAAAGCTGTAGTAAGATGTTTGGCTTACAAAAATACTCCCTTCTTTCTTTCTGCTCGATTGCTTACCATCATTGATGTCTACAGTGTTTTCTTCACTTCATGTGTGGCCTCTTCTTACCTTTTGCAGCTGAATTATACAAAGTTTTATGGGGACTTTGTTTGTTTATCCTATTCCTTCTATGCAAGGGAGTATAGGTGCTGTTTCAGCTTCAAAACTCAGATCTTGCAATATGTTGTTAAGCTTGTCCAAAAATCTATTTTCAGGCAGGCATGGTAAGTCCTGTGGAGCTGTGATGTCACATTCTTGTTAAGAATTTCTCTTTGTAAAATTTCTCTGATAGATCACTCTCCTTAAGCGACTGAAAATATGCAGCTGCATCCGAAGGTGCTGTGTCTGTTCATGATAAAGTAGGTTGTACTACAGTAGCTACTGGCAATAATGGATGTGGATAACTTAAATTAGGTGTCGTATATACTCTCTATAGGAAAACATTTGGGGAAGATTTTTCCTTATATAATTTTGATCCCCTTGAATATATGACAAACAAAATCTCGATGCCTTTTATGATATGCCCTTTAGCTGTCCTATCAAAATATACTCGATTCAGGGTGTTTTTGCAGCAGATGTGTGAGTGGTTATTTAGATTTCAGTAAAATTGATTATTGAAGTGTTTATTTTTCCCCTGTGAGCTCTTAATGAAAGGATTTTGGGGGGCTGACATTTGTGTAAACAGTACTACTTTGAAAGGTAATGTTTAACAGAATGTTTTATGGCTTACTGCACATGATTATCTCTCTTTGTATTCTTGGACACAGTTCTTTCTTTCATTTGGAGGTGGCCAAGACTTCTGTGCTCTTTCACAAAAAGCAGAGGAAAGAGATAATGTTAGCTAGGTATAGGTATTACTTGCAATCTGTTTTCTTATATGAGGAGAGATATGGTGACTTGGTTTTAGGTAGAGGTTGGAAAATAGGGTATTGTTTGTGTTTGGGGTGGGGGTGAATACTTTCTTTGCTATTGGTTTTCCTGTCACAAAAAACACTGCTTGTTTGTAGAAACAAGTTTTAGTTAAAGTATATCTTATATTTAACTAATAGAAATTTCAAAAATGTATGACTGGTAGTGACTCGGAAGTGTTTCATAGTAAGGAAACGTGAACTTCTGCCCGATTGTTTTGTTTTCACTTCTGTTAATTTCTAAAAGAATTTGACAAAATGTTTACGTTGGACAGTATGTTGGTAAAATTGCAGCACTTGTGAGAATAAGCTCTGTGAACACGTCTCAGCTGCTTCTAAGTTGGATTCTTTCTGCCATTTATCGAGGAACGTTTGATTTTTTGTTTGTGTAAAAAATGTACGAGTCTTGATTTTCTCTGATGTTCCCCAAGCTTTCAGTGTTCCTGAATTAGTTTCGACTTTGGCTTTAATGACAGTGCAGGATGTGAAAAGAGTCAAAGTAAAAACCTAGTACTTTCCTGGCTGGCATCATGAACAGTGAGAAATCTGTCTGTCTGTGGAATGTGTGGCGGCGACGCAGGGCTTCATCCGAGCTGCCTGTTTTGGTGGGGGGGGGGGGGCTGCAGCTCTAAGCTTCTGAGAATGGGGCTCTTAATGGAAATGTTGACGAGATCATTAACTACCAGCAATGCCACAGCTCCAGGAAGACTGGATTTACCTCCAAATCTGTAACGCCAGCTCTTTGTGGTGGATGAGGGCTTGAGAAAAGCATTTATTTAGCTACAGAAAATTATGGAACAGGCCCTGGCTCCTGCTGCCCTATTTTTTAGTTTTGTGAAGTTTACTTTGCTAGTGACAAATAGATTGGTAAGCTAACTACTTACTACAAGACTTGGGAAACAGTAACTAAATAGTAAGCAAGAAGCCTTGGGAAAGCGTTGATTTTAGAGGCAGGAGATAGGTATAAGAGGCTGCTTCTCTTTCATGCAGAAACTCTACCCCCATTTATGTTCATACAGAGTCTGCTTTATTAAAATTTCCAGAACTCCTTTTAATTTTCCAGGATATGTTATTAATAACTGGGGAAGAAAATCCTCACATCCCTATTCATTTATTCTTGGGCTATTCTGAAGGTAATCAGTAATGATACTGTGTATTTTCACCCTTCTCCCCCATTGGATTTGACACTAATCTTTATATTTTAGTAAAAGGGCACAGGGGCAGCTTACATCTGAATGCTATTTTATGTTTTTTTAAAAAAACTATTTTGCTATATTTCCATTAGTTAATGTTTTTCTCTTTGCACTCATGTCTGGAAGATGGAGTCTCTTTTCTCCTCAACCAGGGATTTATTTGGGGGTTTTGACAGTTCATGGTAAACAGCTTCATAAAAGGTAACTTACTGGAGAAGAATAACATGTAGGTCGTGTGTGCATTTTTTCTATAAATAGACAGTGACTCCAAAGCTGTGGTATGAGTTACAGATATTGAAGACAGCATTGCTTAAATGATCAGAGTTTTGTGTAATAAGGCCTTGTAATGGACAGCTGACTGCATTTGGGTATACTTACCATGGGCAGTTTCTTTCCGTTGGCACTGGCTTTGATTTCTTTGGGGGTACAAGATCATTTAAAGGAAGTCTTTGTTGAAGACAACAGAGTTTTGCCATTTCGGCTCCCACTGCACTGTACTCTGAACAAAGCAGGCTTGAGGCGCTTACCTTTAAAGTGAGTGTGTTTGGCAGAAATGTCCTGAGTGGCTTCCTGGCCAGGTTGGGGGGGGGCCGACTGCAGCCTTTGCTGCTGTGGGCTGCACCCTGAAATAGTGGGGTTTGTGTCCTCTTGGGGGGGTGGGGCTTCTTTGAATGCAGCCGATTCTGGTCGCCTGTTATTCATGTCTTCCTATTCGAGTGGAAATGCAGCTCGTTCATAATGGATTATTGATTGGTCGGAGGACAGCAGCAGCCTCCAGGCCTTGTCATCAGCCTGGTGCACTCCCCAGCAGTGAATGCACCACTTCATGGGGCTCTGCGGGACCCCGGTCTGGGGACTGTGAGCCGCAATTGTTAATCTTGTACAGAATGGTTTGTAGGGAGAGGAACTCTTCATTGTTGTTAGGGAATTTTCCCGTTTGCCTGGAGAATAGGCTTTTTGTCTCAGTAGTAAGATAAGCTTGTCCAGGATGTTAATGATGTATTTTAATTCATGGCTCATAATACTACAGTGTGACTCCTGAGGCTGCTTCATTGTCTCCAGGAGAACAAGCACACACAGTGTCCTGCAGCACAGTCCGCTGCTCCCACTCGGGGTGTGGGGTGCGCTGGGCTGCGCCCACGGCGGCCGGGCAGGGCAGGGCAGGGCAAGGCAGGGCTGGGCAGACCTCCCTGCACAGCGGGGAGGGGCTGCTTCCAGGAATGGCCCTTCACGTCTGCTCACAGAGGGGAGCTGCTCTTTTTTTTCCTTTTTGGGGGGGGGGCTTGCCTTTGCATTTTTTTTTTCTTTTTTTGGTACTGGGAATCAAATGCTTAAGCCACTGAGCTACATCCCCAGCCCTGTGACTTACCTTTGGGGCCGTGGTATTCCTTTGCTGACAACCCTTAAATATGTTAAGCGTTCTGTGTTGCGCTTTTCTTTTTTATTGAGGTTTTGTTGGGGGCATTTCCCCTCCCCCACTGGGCCTTAGATTCCTTTGCAGCCCATCCTCACAGGCCTGTTCCCAGGAGCGCCTGCACATGGGAACAGGACCTCTTCCAGCCCTGGCTAACACCAGTGCTCGCTGGACTCTCTCTCTGGAAGGTCACCAGAGGGGAGAGAGCCAGGGACAAGTAGAGCCACATGTTGTCAAGGGAGCCAGTGCCTGTTCCGCCTCGTGCTAGGGTTTGTTAATGAATCAGAGCTGAAAGAAGTAGGGAACTCGGTGGTAACTTGAAAAGTAGCTTTGCTTCTTCCCACACTGACAGGTCCTGGTGGAGCAGACTCCAGCAGGAAACAGCACTTTCAGTTTTCCAGTGGCCCCTTTGTTCCTCCAGTCCTCCATGAATCTGGTTGAGCGTTTTCAGCAAACTTTAAGGGTTGTGTTGTTTTGGATATGGCAGGGAATGTTTAGAGAGTATTTGAAGTTTGAAATTTAGGCCTCTGATTCCTTTCACAGATTTCACAGTCTGGTGATAGGGTCTGCTTTGCTAGCTTTAGAGAATGTAGTCCGAAATCGTTCAGCTTCTGTCCATAGAACCAAAATGATAAGATTATGCATAGACACACTAGGTGAAAATATATTTACATTCTTTTCCTGATAGTGCAGTAATTTAACTGGTCAGAAAATTATTGTTTGAAGTACTGAAGAGAAACCTCAGCAGTGTTATTGGGCTTTTAATATTGAGAAGTGAGGGGCAGAGGGCAGTCATGGAGCCAGAATACACTCGCATTCCTTGCGCGGGTTGGGGGCGCGGGGGGGCCCATCCTGCTGCTGCCCGCAGAGCTTGTGGCTGGGGCTGCGGAGTGGCTCTTCCCGAGCTCTCTGGGCAGGCCTCGCCGACGCCAGAGAACAGCTTTTAAAGCAGAATCCATTAAAACAGATTGGTTTCATTCCTCTAATTTTTCTCCCTTTGACTTTCTTCTGAAGACTAGAATTAAGGAAAGGTAATTTCCCAAAGTGCATTCCTGGTGCCCTGGAGCCTCCTCGGCCTGGGGAGAGGAGGGCGGGGGCAAAAGGGCAAGGGGTGTGGGCGGGTGGGGGAGGGGCGGTCAAGCTGCTCTGCTCACGTTTATTATTGCTTATTATCGAAGTGGCGAGGAGGGCTTGGGGGACTTCTGTGAAAAACTTCCCAAACTCGTCAACGCAGAGAGTAACAAGTAGATCCAGCAGTTGTTAGCATTTTGATGTATTCGCCTCTTTTTCTCTCACATTTCCAAAGAATAGAAACATTCTCCTGTTGTACCCATTTAACAGAAGCAGTGTGAGTCCCAAGAATCATCTGACGCCGAGTCCATTTTACAGCTTAATTTTTACACACTTCTGGTGCTGCTGTGCACTTGAACACGTCTGTTGAAGATGGCTACAGCTGTTGGGAGAGTTTTTAATTACATGAAGTAACCTGGTGTAGTGTAACACCAAGGTCCAGTAAATGCAGATACCTTCGTATTAAGCTGTTTCTAATTAGCTTTCTAAACCGCTGTTATTTTTTTGTTTCTTTGAATTTATTCAGCCAAATACTGTAAATGCCAGTGATGCTGTATGTTTGGGTACTGTGCTTACATTTCATTCATTTAGCAATGACTTGTTAATAATCTGTGGATGCACTGACCATTTATTGTTAAACATTGTATCTTGCATGCACTGATTTAAACCTCAACAAAAGTACTGCAGTATAGGTATCAGTACCGTCATTACATTTTGGAGATGAAGAAGTGAACTGAGAACAGAGAGGTTAAGACGCTTGCTTGGGATCACACCGCTGACCTGTTAATGGCAGAAATAGGTTTTGATCTGTCACTCTCATCAGTGTGCTGTTGGGGCATCTACTGTGTCTGTTCATCTTTCTGTCCAGTGGCTGAAGTGGGTCAGGACGTCCATACCTGGGATGGTGTGGGTCCGAAAGGAACAGCAACAGGGTCTTGGACTGCGGCCGCAGGCTCGAGCACCAGTTTAGGCCATTGTAGGCTGAGCTGGGGCTTTTAGGCCTCTTCTTGGGGGTTGAGGCGCGATGAAGGACCAGAAGTCTCCAGGGCACTGGGCTTATTTGCACTCTGGAACCACAGGTCGACTTGAAGGATGTGGACTCAGGAGTGATTGGGGAGGGTGACTGCAGAGCATGGGGCATCACAGGATATTGGCAGGCAGGCCTGATGTGCGGTCGGTACAGGGGACGTGGAAGACCCAACTGATTCCCAGGCCCAGCTCCCTGGGCAGACCTTGCCAATCCCTGCACATTCATCACTGCCTCCCAAGCCTTCTGGAAACTTCCCTGGCCTCACGTTTGCCTGTTGTTTTATAATCGCATGTTTGCAGTTTTGCCTCCCAGTCTGATTTGGGAGTGTCTTGGTGGTGAACACCACTCCTGGCTTATCTTGTGATTCTTTTTTGCTCCTGACCTGTTTCTGTGCTCGGTAGGCACACAGGAAGTGCTCGTCGTGATGAAACCTGTGTTTAGTCTGAGTGTGCCCTTCCCAGACAGTGCTGGGACAGCTCTGAGGAGTGGAGCGTGCTGTCCGCTGTGGGCCGCCTCAGAGATACATTCGTGCTGTCACAGCCTTGGGCTGCTGACAGTGCCCTTCTTCCTGGCTGTGTGCCCTGGGCTTTGGGGTCCAGGGTTTGCCGTATTGGGGCTCTTTCTACCCATCACCAAGTTGACCCTCAGGGGAGAGGCGTCTGCCCTGAGTTCCCTCCCAGTCTCCTCACTGGCTAAAGGAATCTATTAATGGGACATTTGCCCAGAGGTTAAATTCGTCCCAAATCCAGTGAATGTGGGGAATCTGGGGAGATATATTCCCCACTTAAATATAGTTTTGTGGTCTGGGCAACAAAAGAAAGTTGGAAGCAAGAAAGGAGCTCTCTGAGGAGTGGTAGTAGTTAGATGTGTTTCTTAAACTAGGGCCTGTGTGCATGTTTATGTGATTATAGTGACTTACTTTCCTGTCCTGTCCTGTTATGTCTTATGTCTTCCCTCTGCATCTCCATCATCATGCATTTTTATACAGTGAAGACACATTTTCTGTAATAAATGTTTTCTTTTCTCCTATTTTTTAAATAAATTAATTGACGAAACCATCCACCTTCAAAATATTGCTGGTTCCATCTCTAGAGGAACTCACAGAGTTGAGCATTGGAAATCTCTTAAATACCCTAAGCGAGTCGTTTCTATGCTGAAACAATTAAATCGCAGTCTCTTTTGGCAAGTTCCCAGTTTCAGCCTTGGAAAAAGTTTGTAATGCATCGTGCAGAGGCAACAAAGCCGTGACTCATGCGGGTGCACAGTGCATGCAGAGCGGGCTCTGCGTCGTCAGGCACCCTGGGCTGTCACTCGCCATCCGTCCTCGTAGTCCTGGGAACGTTTCCTGTGGTCCTGTGTGACTGCAGGATGGCTCTCAGCTCCTTGGGTCTGGGTAACAGCTGGCACACACTAGTTCTGTGAGGCTATTTATGGGTTGATGTGTTTCAGGAAGCCTTGGTTTGCCAACTTGGATTTGGCGTGAGTTTATCTGAGAAGGTAAAACAGGCAGTGTGGAGCTGCAGGTGGCTGAGGCTGGGTGTCTTATCTATGCTTTGCTGCTGGGGAAGCGGTCAGAGACCCTCGTGGCCAGCAGAGGCTGGAGGCTTTGAAAGGCCCACAGGGTGCTGTGGGGTGGACTGTGAACATCCCCATAATCCTTCCAGTGGAGCAGCCACCTGTGGTGCATCCGCAGCAGAAAGTTGGGCTAGGGCTCCTGTTGCTTTTTGGAGGTGGAAAGAACAGTTA
>RJWT010047062.1:0-11367 GCA_004365215.1 Cuniculus paca | reverse complement strand
AAGGAAACATCTTTTAAAAATAATGTTATCTTTCTGCAGTGGTTTCTTTACTTTTTCCCTCTACTGAATTGTTTGCCCTGCTTGGAGTCCTTCTTCTGTTGATGTTTTTGATGTCATAGCTATTTTCATGTCTATCTATAGTATCTTTCAGTATTCTTTGCAGAGTTGGTTTGGTGGTCATGAATTTCTTCAGGTGCTCTTGGTCATGGAAGTATCTTATTTCTCCATCAATTCTGAAGGATAGTTTTGCAGGGTACATCAGTCTGGGTTGGAAGTTGTTTTCCTTTAGGACTTGAAATAGTTCACTCCATGCTCTTCTTGACTTTATTGTTTGTGTTGAGCAGTCTGCTGTGATTCTGGTGGGCTTTCCTTTATAGGTGATTTGCTTCTTTTCTCTCACAGCTTTTAATAGTCTGTTCTTATGTTGAATTTCTGGGATGCTGATTATTGTATGTCTGGGTGTTGATTTATTTTGGTTATGGCTAACTGGAGGTCTATATGGTTCTCTTAAGTGTATGTAAGTTTCCTTTCCCATGTTTGGGAAATTTTGAGCTATGACTTCTTTAAATAGTGATTTTTATATCATTTGCGTTTTCTCCTTCTTTTTCCTTTACTCCTATTAGTCTTATATTGTTTTTCTTTGCATCATCTTGCAACTGCTGAATTGCTATTTCCTGATTCCTTGTTATTTTTAAAAGATGTTTCCTTTCTTCCTCACTAGCTGCCATCATGTCTTCGAGGTCTGAAATTCTATTTTCACATTCATTGAGGTGGCTTTGCCAGCTTTTGATGGCATTCTTGATTTCCTGGATATCTCTTTGAATCTGTTTCATGCATTCTAATTCTTTCTTGTATTCTTTGTTCAAGGTTTTCATCCTTTTGCCATGTTCCTCTATTTTTCCAACTATATCTTCTTTAGATGTGCTTAGCATTTCTTTCATTACATTTATCATCTCTTGTTTTACCTGGGAAATCATTTCTAACCTCAGTTCCTTTAAAGTTTCATAGAGTTGTTTCTTTACTTCAGTTGCTATCATTTCCAAAGTTTCAGGTGTGTGGCTCATATTTTCTTCTGTGTCCATGTCTCTTTGGCTTGTTTGGGAAGGACTGGAGGTGCAAGATTGCATTTTGCTCTTTCGTTTTGTCATTTTCCTGTATTCCACTGTGGGAGGTGAATCCTGCGTGCACAGTTGAGGTGCCCAGGCTAGGTGATACTCACAATGCACACCTTCAGCTCCAGCCAAGACTACCACTGTGGCTGTTCTGTTGCTGGGCAGTGTCTGGACGGATCCCAGGCAGGATGCCAGGGAAGCTCCAAGCTTCCTGTGCCAATGGTGAAGGGGTGCAGAGTACTACCTGCCTGTTGGCAAGATCCCAAGCTGCATAGCCAGGTGGAATTCGCTGTGCGCACCCGCAATACAATCGAGGCCCAGAGAAGCAGCTGCTGGGCTGCTCCGGGTGAATGTGTGGGGCCTAGGCAGGACCCCAGAGATGCCCCGAATGGCCCAGGCCAATGGGGGACAGACACAAACCCCCACCAGGCTTCTGGCAAAGTCCCAAGCTGTATAGCTAGGTGGAATTCACCGGCCACACCCCCACCCCAATCCGGGCCCAGAGCAGCCGCTCCTCTGCCGCTCCGGGTGAAGGGCAGGGCACAGGCAGGCAGGACCTCGGGGATGCCCCCAACGTCTGTGGCTGATGGAGGCTGTGCGCAGATTTCTATGGGTCTGGTCGCCCAATCCCAAGGTACACAGCTAGGTGGTGTTCGCTGCACTTGCCCCGGACCCCAGCTGGGTCCAGAGCAGCCTCCGCCATGCTGCTCCTGGTGAATGGGCAGGGCGCAGGTAGGCAGGGCCCCAGGGATGCCCCGAACGTGTGTGACCCATGGGGGATGGACACAAACTCCTACTGGTCTCTTGGCGAAGTCCCAAGCCACATGGCCAGGCATAACTTGCTGGTCGCACACTCAACTCAGGCTGGGCTCAGAGCAGCTGCGGCTGGGCCGCCCCGGGCAAAGGGCAGGGTGAGGGAGGACCCCAGGGACTCCCCGAACGTCCGTGGATGACGGGGCCTGGGTGCAGATTTCTATGGGTCTGGTCGCCTGATCCCAAGGTGCACAGCTAGGTGGTGTTCGCTGCGCTTGCCCCGGACCTAATCCAGGTCCAGAGCAGCCTCTGCCACACTGCTCCCAGTGAATGGGCGGGGTGCTGGTAGGCAGGGCCCCAGGGACGCCCCAAAGGTCCGTGGCCAATGGGGGATGGACACAAACTCCTACCGGTCTCTTGGCGAAGTCCCAAGCCACACGGCCAGGCAGAACTTGCTGGTTGCACCTTAAGTGTATTTTTGAGGGTAGAACCAGGACACGTGATTCACTCAGAAGGGCCCTGTGATTGGTTTAATATTATATTCTTATCATCTTGAAATTCTTAATAACTTTTCCACTGGGGCCTACAAATCATATAGCCCATCCTGGATAGAACTGGCAGGATTTGTTGATGGAATTGAGTGTGAGAAGGTGAAGTCAGTGCTAGGGTTTTTTGCCTCAGCAGTTGAAGCTAGAGTGGCTATTGAGTGAGATAAGGAAATCAGAAGGACACCAGGACCAGAGGACAGACGGACTTGCAGAAAGGTCTTTTCTAGAACATTGCTTCATTTGGGAACTGTCCCGGGTCCTCCTTGGGGAGCATTTTCTCCCTTGAGGCTTCTACCAGAGAGATATCCCCATCCTTATCTGACTCAAGCCACACTGGCATAACAACAGCAATAGCAACAGCTGTGTTCTCCTTGGGGACAATGGCTTGACCTCAAAGGGACTGTGCATGCAACAGATTTATTTTTAGAATTTCCCATTCTTCCTCAATGGCAACTGGGAGGTCTGGATGAAAAATTCTGAAACTGAATGCATGTGGCTGAATAAAAGGCTTTAATTAAAAGTGAAAGACTTTAATCTGCCTATCACTTGGTTTGATTTCTAAATTTCAATTTTCAAAGGGAAAAAAAATCAAAAGGACACAAACTATCATCCCATACAAAGCCAGGAATATGTTGAACCAAAACAATTGTGGTATCTTTGGCAATAAAATCCCCTACTCTTCAAAGCATTGCAAAAAGAAAGTGTTTATTCTCCCAGTCTGAACTGTCATTTTTTTCCTCCACTTTTGCAAGATTTGTTGACTCAGCGCTCTCTCTCTCTCTCTCTCTCTCTCTCTCTCTCTCTCTCTCTCTCTCTCTCTCTCTCTGTGCAGATACTCCTCTCACACTGTGGCCACATACATCTCTGTCTTCATGTACTCCATTCCTCCTGGGCATCCCAGATGAATCATGTAAGTAAAATGAAGCTTTGCTTTTTTTTTTTTTAACCAGTGAAAAATGAGAGAAAAACAGTGCACATGCTTCTTTTTCCAAAATGGAAAGTTCCCACAATTTGGTGGAAGGAGGCAGAAGGTTCTGACAGAAAGGAGGAGTGTTGTGCTTGGGATGCCAACTGGTGATGTGATTGAAAGGGAGCAAAAGCCTTTGGAGTTTCTCAGATGTAAATAATTTAAGGTTTGGAAGTGCTCACCTTTGGTCCTGTTGGAGCTGTTGGAAACTTGTGCAGTGGGGGAAGATGAAATTGCTGAGACAAGCGGGAGAGATGCAAGCTCACTGGCCTGTACTTGATTTAGCCAGGGGCGTGGCTGCAGTGTGTGCTGGGGGAAACCAACCAGTTCTGGGGAAGATATGGGGACAATTGAGATTCTCAGGACACATAGGTCTGGCAGTAGATGGGGCCAGCCTTCACCTTCCATCACCGGAGTTCAATATTTGCTGTGCTATGAAAAGCATTGCAGAGGCAGATAACTTCTATACTAAAAGAAAAGAAAATGAATATAAAATGGATATGAAATTAATATAGTTCTTACTCTATACTAGGTCTTACTATTTACTGGGTCTTACTAAACTTCCAGGTCAGCGGTTGATGAACAGTTTCTATAAAAGTCTATAGTATATATTTTAGGGTTGGGGGCCCATGAGGTCTTGGTAGCCACTGCCACTATTTAGCTTTGCCATCGTAGTAGAAAAACAGTCAGAGAGAGTGTGCACATGGCTGGTGAGTTCTGAGTTCTAAGGAAACTGTATTGGCAGACACTGAAATTTCAATTTCACTTTTTATGTACCAAGGAATATTCTTCTTTTGATTTATTTCAACTCCTTACAGATGTAGAAATCACTCTTAGCTTGCTGGTGGCACAAAAGTGGGTGGCAGGCTATCTTTCAGGTGATAGTTTGCTGACCCTGATTTTCAATATTTTTGCTATGTTATTTTAATTTTCATGACCATATAATGGCCCAATTTGGCAGAATAGTAAGCAGAGGCACAGAAAGAAAAGCAATTTTCAATTATTGTGGATTGATATGTGCTCCCTCACAAAATTCATACCTTGAAATCCTAACTTCCAATAACTTAGCATGTGATTTTATTTATTTATTTTTGAAAATAGCATTATTCCAGATGTAATTTGTTAAGGCGAGGCCATTAGAGTGGGTCTTGGTTCAATTTGGTTGTTGTTCTTATAAAAAGGGAATCTGTCATAGTCCCAGAGATACACACAGGGTGCACTTCATGGGAAGGTGAGGGCTGGGACTATAGTGATGCTTTAATAAGCCCAGTGATGCCAAAGATTGTCAGTGACCACTAGAAACCAGGCAAAATGCATAGAGCAGGTTATTTCTCATGGATCCTGGAAGGAACCAACCCTACCTTCATACCTTGATTTTGGATTTCTGGTTTCTAGAACTGTGAGATGATAAATTTATGTTTAAAACATAGACTTGTACTACTTTGGTACAGCAGCTCTGGAAAACCAATATAGTGTACCTTTGATCTCAATTTTTGGATGTGTTTAAGATAAGTCATGATTTTGAAGTTTATTGGCCTATTTTTCCTCATTAGGATGGGAAGGAAAGTTTTCTAATTTTCTATATCTTAGGTGGAAGTGAACTCTACAGAATTGATACTCTTATATCTCTTTTTTCCCCCTAAAAGTGTTTTCAAAAATTCCTAATATAGAAAAGATTACCAGACCATGTGGCACCCAGGAAGAGAAAAGTCAGTGACTTCCAAGAATCAGCCATGCTGGGACTGGGAGGAGCCTATCAACAAGCCAACTAGCCAGCCTTTCTGGTAAGCCACACAGACCATGCAGGGCCCAGGAAGAGAAAGAAAAGTCAGTGACTCTCGAGAATTGGCCAAGCAGGGACCAGGAGGAGCTGAACAATGAGCCAACGAGCCAACCTTTCTGGTAAGCCCTGCAGACCATGTGGGGCCCAGGCAGAGAAAAGTCAGCACCTCCTGTGAGCCTACAGGTACACAGGCTGAGAATCACCAAACCCCCTCACCCATAAGCCACCAACTGGTTTGGAAGTCAGCCTGTTGATAGCAACTGAGGGCTTATAGTGTTCGGTTGAATTTACAGGCCTGGGGCTGGCAGTCTGAGCATCTATAGGAGGATAACAGTATGCAATATGGCAAATATGGGGGATTTTTCCTATCTTGCTTTTGAAGTCTAATATTGTTCTCACTGTTTCATTTTGTTCTTATTAATCTTTTTTGCTTTACTCAATATTCTGTTTTGATTGGTTTTATTCTGTTTTGTTTTGGTCTGATTTTGCTATATCTGATGGAATGGACAACTACTGTGAAGATAACAAGATATACTATGGTAGCCATTGTTGTTTTCCTATTATCCTGATTTGATGTTCTGTACCAATTTCACTGCTGTGTTTTTTGATTGGATTTATTGTGTTTTGTTTTGTTGGGTTTTATTATCTTTAAAATTTTAACAAATTAAAGAAAAGATTACCTTAACATTTTACAGAAAATAATTATTTTAATTAAATGGAGAGTTTGGTGAATACCAGAAAGGACTGATTAATGCTCTTGAAGAAAGCAGTATTTTGCAAGCTAGGTTTTATCCAAGAACACTTTTTTAGAGCTAGCTTAATAAGTCACGAGAAAGCAGATTTATTTTAAAAAGTGCTGACATAGCTTACCCTGGCATGGTATAATTTATTTAACTGCAAATTTGCCATAATCCCATAGTTCTATCAGAAAGTTTTGTCTTGCCATGTGGGATTTGTCTGTCCTCTGAAAATCCTCAGGCATTGCTTTTTACACAGCCCATTGCTTTTCAATAATTAAACCCCATGTTCTCTGTGTTGTAATTGCTAAGGGCATAAATATCACAGGGAAAGAGAATTTTCCATTCAAGCAAGGATAAAGAAGATGAGGACTTGGTAGTCACAGAGAAGAATATACTGCTTAATTTTATCCAGAATTGTTAAGTGGAACTGAAAAACATGCAGGGAATACTGTGTTTTTGGGAAAAGGTTTCTATTTCTGAGACTCCATGCCCACCCAGCTCTCCATGATGGCATCAACACCATTGGCTTTAATTTTTCTTAAGGAGTACTGTCTCCAGAAAATCTGGTGTTGTATGCTAGAAAGAGTGTCAGGACATCTCCAAGAATGCAAATTCTTTTTGTAGACTATGTAAATGCTTACCCTGAGGCACTCAGTTTACACAAACATAGGATTTCAAATTACTATTAATGGTACAAATCAGTAGGCTTCACTATGCCACTTCCATACATGCATATATCAAGCTTTGATCATGTCCCCCAACCTCATCTTATTTGTCCTCTTTTTACCCCCTTCCCCTGACCACTTCCCCTTTCCACGTTCTGAAATCCTTCTTCTACCTTCATAAACCTGGGTTTAAATGATCATTATCCCTTTAGGTAACTTTGGGCAAGTCACTTCTCTGATTCTCAGTTTACTCCCAGTGAAACAGGACTCAAAAATCCTCTTCTCCTAGTGCTTTTTGGTGGATAAAGTAATAATATCTGTAAACACCCAACAGTACACCTGACATTAAGTGCTCAGGCAAAACAAGTTAAGTTTTTTTCCTCATTCATCAGAGCTGCTTGGTGAAGACACACAAAGTTGACAGTCCGTAAGTTTTATCCCTTAGGATGTTGACTTTATGAAAATATACAATTTTGCATTTGCAGTTTTAGGAAAATAGAGGTATTTTTGTTGATGGGGTTGGATTTTGCAGTTGTGCCTTAAAGTGATTTATTTGTAAGGGGTGAGATCTTATAAATTTTTAATAAATGTTTGTATTTTCCAAGTTGGAAGTCAGAGAAATTCTCCTCTTGGCTCATCAGCATGGCCAAATCAATCCCTAAATAAGAGCTTTATAATTAGGGTTGGAGATTACAAGGGTTAGGCCTTCTAGCATTGATAGTTGATTAAATTAGCTGAAACTAAGTTTTAATCATGGTTTTGTTGTGTCATTGCTGTGGAACCCAAAGAGAAATTACTTTTCTTAAAGTATCCATTTTCTGGGCAACAAAACAAACAACATAATGCTTTCATCATTGTATTTGAATATGAAATAACATTATGTACTATATCATATGTTTATATTAACAACTTGTTGGATGCATACCATTTACTACATCTAGCTAAGCCCTTGGTAAGTGTTTACTATCTGTAAGGTAGGATTATGATTTCTATTTAACGAGAGGAGTCTAAGTGTAAAGAAAAATGTAACGATGTAGTCAGATGTGGTGGTGATAGGATTAAAACCTAGGTATGTCTGACCTCAGGCCCATGCTTTTAACCCAATTACTATACTCTTTTCTATTTTTCTTTAGTTCTTTTTTCTACTAACACAATGGTGGAGTTTAGAAAGGAAATTTTGGATTTGGGCAACATATTGGTAAATTACACATCTAATATTGCCTTTTGAGAATATGTTTGTAGCTTTTCATCTACTTTTAAAATTGTAAATACAGCAGGAAAATATTTGATGGGAGCCCCTTTCCAAAAGGCTCACCGTTAAACACCCTGGTATCTTGGCCATTTGAATCTAGGCTCATAGATTCTACTTGTCCTTTGGCAGGGACTCTGAAGGCAGAGCAGACTGTGGGCAGAGAGGTGTCATATTTCTCCTACACTGATTTCCAGGGAAACAGAGTGATCAGCAGGGACCTTGACTGAAGCCCACCCCTTTAAATGATGGGTGAAGTTCATTCTTTACATCATGCTTGATAAACAGAATGTTATGCTCTAGATGGGCAAATAACACTGTATGTTCAAACAAGTCTTAGGAGTTCTGCACTTGACATATAGCCAGCCAAGAAGGGATGAGTTATTGTCCTCATTTTTCCTGCCATTTCCCATCTGGTTCTAATTAAGACACAGTTGGAGCTATGAAGTTCAATGGACAATTCTTCCTTCAATTTTTAAAGGAGAGAAGGTATCTCAGAAGGGGTTTATTTGCATGGGAATGAGTTATAATCTACAAATGTATTTTTAGCAGTCTCCAGATTTTCCTCAAACTATGTTAGTGAACCGGAATCTAACTCATGCACTTAATTCAACATATTAGACATTGGATACAATGATAGTACCAGATCTCTAGTTAGAAAGGTAAAGTTTTTCTTCCCCCAAAGAATAGTTTGCAGTATTTCTTGTCTCCCATTTGACTTATGTTACCACTTTGTATAGCTAGTTTAAAATGTGTTGTCATAAAATCAGAATTTCTTTACATGAAATTCTTTGTAAATAAATTGAGTTGATTAATTAGGCCCTGGTTACCTTATATAATTGATCAAATGAATGTTATCAAGCTCTTTCAGAGAATTAGACCTGTGAAGCACCAAACCAATACTGCTGGTGATCAATACACATTCAGGTTCTTACAGATGGCTTGCGATATGTGAATGCAAGTAATAACACTTTCATGTGTTCCTCTCATATTCATAGTCATACAAGCAATGATCAGTGTCTATTATATATCCATCTTAATTCTGGGTCTATATGCATTATCTAGAATATTTAAAACTCTGACAAACAGATATAATTTAATCCATTTTATAAATTAGAAACAGTAAGCTTGGAAAGTTTAGGTAAATTGCTTAATATCATCCTAATATGTAATGGAGCCAAGACTTGGGTCCAGTATGAATTTACTTCAAAGACTTGACCAAACTATTATTCTATAACTAGCAGAGGGTATAATTAAATCCTTTAAAAAATACCTTATGTATATATAAGTATCCAAGAAAGCAAATATAATAAAAAGTTGACTTTTTAAGGAATTTACAATTATCAGGGGATTTTTTTAACATTAGCGCATAGAACTACTATCCCCAGTTGATAGATAGTTTAGTAGCTTTTTTTATACAGTGGACCTGGGCATCAAACCCAGCTAGTTAGGACCCAGAGTGCATATTTTTATTCACTGCTGCTTTCTAAGACTGCTGATCTGGGAACAGATTGTTCAGAAGACATTTGAGTTAAAGTAGAGCTAACTAAGGGGTCACACCATGTAAAGAGAATCAATGGTAACTGCAGTTAGGGAGTTAAGGGTCAAGGCAATGATAGGTGGTAAACCGTTCACAGAAGCAGAACCTTCAGGACCACGGACAGCTTCCCGGAGCATTACTTTTCTTGCTTTGTCTAACTTGGGTAGAGCTGCTATCTGAAACAAAGTTAATGTCTTCCATTCACTATCTTTATTATTAATTGATCATTATCCATTTTCTCCTTGAGTCAGCTTCTGAGAGTACAAGGAATAATTTTCAGTACCCTCCAGAGCTCTTGATATCTTCAGCTGATGTGAGTTTTGTTTGGAGCTTCCATAGAGATACATAAGGTGTGCTTGGCTGAGTGATGGTTTGAGGGAGTGGCAGGGAAAGAAGGGAGAATTCTCAACCCTCTTAGTTATTTGGTTTGTCATCTACAAGTGCATCATCTTCCAAATTTGGGTAAAGCTAAAACTAGGGCCAAACCTCTGAACAAAAAAACGTGAACAGTCAAAATGGTTCAGGTGAAGAATGCAGACAATGTCACACAAAGAAGTTCATGACTAATTTCCAAATGAAAGATTCATTCAAATGTCAATAGAGAGTGAAACCACTGTAAACTGAAGTGTACTTTGAAGGCAATTGAAGGATGTATTTGGATATAACGAGATAAGGGAAGAATACTTCAGAAAAAAATACACATAAAAGTTATGAAGGTCTGGAGTTATAAACTGTCTAGTGGGTGATAAAAAGTTTGATTTTTTTTCCTCCAGGAAACTATGATATTTTAATATGTGTGCAGTCAAATTTGATTCCTAATTTTATGTGTGTCTGCAAAAATATTATCAGAATGAGGAAATATCAGGCATGTTTTTGAGCATTTGGGGTACTGATGAGGATACACAAAAGCTCATGTAACTCTTTAGCCAGACAGCTCTATTAACATTGGATTTCTGCTATAATTATAAAATATCATTGGAGACAAGCTGTGCAGTTACATTTTTCCTCAAGCAACTAGGGAGCCCAAAGAAGTTGGATTGTCACTTACAGGAGACAAATGACAATGATCCCTTGAGATGTAACGTGCAGAAAAAATGAAATCCTATTAAGAGATTGTAGTTATAAAGATTTCTTCCTGTTCCAAGCTCAGACAGAGGAGGGAGACAAGTTACCATGTTAACAACAGCACTGGGCTCTCACCCGCAGAAACCAGATCCTTGCCATTTGTGAATAACAATCCTTGGGGTGTTGAATCAAATTAAATGCTTTAGGAAAACAATTTTGGACATTCAAGAGAAGTTATATGGCTCACCACCTGCAGATCTGCTTTGGGTGGACCTGCAAAGTTTGAGTAGTGGAGTGTAACAGTCACACTTTTTGAAGTGACCATAAATTCTCTCTTGTAACATCAAAGGTACTCGGTGGACTTCTGGAGTTCTACTTTTGGGGGCTACTTTTGGGGACTCACTGGTTGATAGGTGACAGGGTCTTTTTTTTTATTGGTCTTTTTGAGACAGGGTTTTGCTATGCAGTTTAGGCTGCCTTGAACTCACTTTGTAACCCAGGCTGACCTTGAACTTGCAGTGATCCTCAAGCCTCAGCCTCCAGAGTGCTGAGATTATAGGCATGCACCTCCATGCCTGGCTCATGTTAATAAGGAAAAAGAAAACATTTTTAAAATTTTTGGTGTTGCATGTCATGTGATGGTAGGGTTATATGCATTCAAATTATGCCACCGGCAAATTTATGTGAGTGCACCTACACATGTGAATATGCAGATATTGGTATCTGGCATGTTGACTGTCATGGTTTTATACATAGATGTCCCCCCAAAGTGTCATGTACTCACAGGTGGGGCTTTAGGGGGAGATAATGGGGCATGCTACTCATCAGTCCACTGACAAGTTAATAGATAAATGTGATTTGGAAGGTAAACCCTGGTTGGGGGAGGCGGGCCACTGGGATGTGGTCAGGAAGGGTCCACCTCCTTTCCTCCTCACTTGATTCCTC
>RJWT010047061.1:0-11367 GCA_004365215.1 Cuniculus paca | reverse complement strand
AATAGCTACCATAATGCCTCTTGTTATCTTCAGAATAGCTGTCCAGACCATCAGACATAACCAATCAGTACAATAACTACATTGCTTCTTTACTTCAGTTGTTATCTTTTCAGAAATTTCAGTTGTGTGACTTCTAATTTCTACTATGCCTGTGTCTTCTGAACTGAGTGGGCTGGAGGGCTGAGATTGTATTTTGCTCCTTCATCTTGACATTTTCCTGTGTTTTTCTGGATTAGCCCATTGCTGCATCCTGGGTGCTTCCTGCATTTGCTGCCAGTCCCTCAGTGTGAGAGGTTGGACTAGGTACCTGGGTTCCTTCAATCTGGGGTTCCCAGAATGGTGGAGAGGCACAGGGTGGTGGTTTGCAGATGCGCCCCAATGGCTACAAGGCCTCAGTGTGTGACTTCTTCTCTGGGCCCTCGCTGGGCTCACCACATCTCTCTGGGCTGCTAGGGCAGGGTCTCAGGGCATGGCTTCTTACTATTAAGTCCACTTGTGCACAGGTTTGGTTCAGCTCTGCTATTTCTTTGCTGATTTTCTGTCTAATTAATCTGTCTCTTTGTGACAATGGGGTATTGAGGTCAGCTGTAACAATTGTGTTATTGTTTATTTGATTTTCCACGTCTACCAATAACTGTCATATATAGTTGGATGTTCCTGTATTAGGTGCATATATATTTATGGTTGTTATGGCATTTGTACTGTCTTCAGCTTTCTTGTTGACCCCAATCAATCTTGTGTTGTTTTTTGCTTTGTTTTGTAGCTGTTGGATTGATTTCTCATGGTCTCTTGCTATTTTAAGATATCTTTCTTTCATGATCACTAGCTGCAATTCTGTCTTCAAGATCTGAAATTCTATCCTTTCCTTCATTCAGTCTGTTGCATATACTTTCAATGGAGATTTTAACCTCCTGGATCTCTTTTTGTATCTGTTTCGTGAATTCCATTTCTCTCCTACATTGGCCATGTTTTGTTTCCATCTTTTTCCAAGCTCATCTATTCTTTTATTTGTGTCTTCTCTAATATCTTTGATTTTAAGCATCATTTCTTTTTGGACCTGAGAGATCAATTTCCTTCTGTAGCCTTTTCCACTTGTTTTTTCACTTCTGTTGTTATCACTTCAGAAAGTCCCAGTGTTTGACTTCCAGCTGTATCCATCTCATTGAGTTCTAGGCCTGACCTGGGTGGGCTGGAGGTCTGGGGCAACACCCTGCCTCTGTGTCTTGCCATTGTCCACCTTCTCTTTTTTATTTTATTTTGTCTTCTATGTTGATGTCCACCAACCTCCCATGATATATAGCTCTGCTGCTAGCATTGAGGTCTCTCTCAAGGAGGAAAGGAGATGTCCATTCCTCAAGGATGCCCTCCAGATGTAGTTGGTTCTTTATAGCTATCCCAAGAACGTATCTTCTGATGTTTACAGTTTTGTGATAATGTCCATGTTGCATCCCAGAGATGTACTGGGTATGGTGCCAATCTTGGCCCCTGGATATGGAAGCTGGGACTGGTCTTCTGTCAGTGGAGTTCTCCAGGGCACAACTGCTCTCTCCTCACTGCTGCTTTGGATGCTTTCACATTACTGGCTTCATTGATTACTTCACCCTGCTGAGGTGTGTGTGCATCTGTGTGCCACGCTGCCTTCCTGGGTCTTGGGGTTCCCGCTGGTCTTACACTCTTTCAGCTGGCTGGACTTCAGGATGTAATGGAGGGGTGCAGAGCAGAACTCACTGCCTTTCAGTTGGCCAGCCCTCCAGGATGCAATGACGGTGGGTTTATGTTTTAAAACCACAAAAGCAGCACATTGCCAATTAAGAAAAAAAAATAAAATGAGAAGTTTCTTTTTCAGGGAAATTTCTACAGGACATAACAACAATTTCTGTAGCTTCCAGTGTATAACAAAGCTCTTTTGTCCAAATACTTGCAAAGGCATATTTATTTTAACTAAGAGCAAAAGTGCTGTCGGGGATACAGCTCAGCTGCACAAGTACCTGCCTGGCAAGTGCGAGGTCATAAGTTTGATTCCTGGTACCAAAAAAAAATCATGTTGCAGAGTTTGGGGTTTGCCTGAGCAAGCTCATGTATACTGAATCCTTAGCATGATCCAGGCATTCAGAGTTACTTACTAAATACTTGGGAATGATTGACTTACATGCCAGAGCTTTGAGGCTGAATGGGACACTTAGATAATTAACATTGGGTAAGAGAGAGTGCCTGCCTCTGTCAATGAGAAAGAAGAAGGAAAGGATAAAAATAAAAGATTCATCAGGTTTTAATGTGGGTGGATGGGGAACTGAGAAAGTCTCTCGTGTAGTTTCTCTCTAAGTGCAGGAAGAGGATGTGGAGTAGGAAATTGAAGAAAGTGGAGGCAATTTGAAAGCTTTTTTTTTCTTTGAGATGCAACAACAAGTAGTTACAGAAACATGGAAGGGCTGTGAACCAACCAAAAGGCCAGTTGGTTTCAGATATCATTGTTGCCCTAAGTGCTAAACTACCTCTCACCCCAGGTGCTCAGTGGCATTGGGGTAGAATCCAAGATCCAGTGCAGATCCGGAATTCTGCCTACAGTACAGTGAGAAGGCAGGGGTACTAAGCACTGGGGAATGTGAGCAGGATGGTGCAATGAGTGACTAGAAGGAAAAGACTTCTAAAGAGGGGGATGTCAAGCAGAGTTGGATAAGTCAAGAGATTTTTTTTTTGGCCTTTTGAGACAGGATCTCACTATACAATTCAGGCTGGTCTTGAGCTCACTGTAGCCCAGGTTGGTCTCAAACTCACAGTAATCCTCCTGCCTTAGCCTCCTGAGTGCTGGGATTACAGGTGTGCACCACCACGCCTGGCTAAGACTGAAGGCTTTTCAAGAAGCTGAAATACATAAGCAATGGAAATAACAGAGATATTGAGAAAAAAGGGGGGAAGAAGGAGACAGAGATCAAGCTCTGATGACTGTTAGATGTGGCTGGAATATACCTTGGTGCCTACTGGGTTCAACCCACAGTACAAATCAAACAACTAGACTGTTAGATCATTTGCTATGGTGAGAAAATGGAATGCTTACATTTGGACTATTTAGAGGTGAAAGGTTATGAGTGATGTCAAGGCAGAGGGTAACCTCAGGGGCTGATGAGAAGGGCAGAGTAGCTCTGAGAGGTCACAGGTCATCTAAATAGCTCTGAGAGGTCACGGGTCATCTAAGACAAGGGAAGCCATTAGGACAAAGAGGAGTTCTAAGTGCCAAATATTTAATAAATAGAAGGAACAAACAAGAAGTCCATGGCTGAAAGTTACAGAGAATTATAGGAAGATCTAAACTTCTGAGGACTGTGAATTTGGTTTGTTTGAGTTGGTTTTTCATTTTAGAAAGGTTAGAGAAGTTATAACCTGGAAATCTCAGTGGGGGAGGTCCACAACCACCCTAACTCCTTGAACCTGGCATATCTGGATGCTAGGAACATGAGGTATTTCTCCTTGAGAAAGTTGCAGGGGAAGCACAGTCCTGGAGAAGAGGCTGATTTCATCCAAAGCAAGAACTGGAAGACTATTTAGAAAAGAGGATAGAAAGATTCCACTCAATTAACATATAGCTACTGAGCACTTGCTATGCGTGTTACACTGTTTTATGAATAAGAATATAGTGAAGAATGGCAGGAACAGACAACAAATACCTGAGCAAAGCATTCTCAATATATTTTGGATAGCTATGGGTATCTAGAGAAAGTGGGACTTATTTGTCACCAACTATGTCCTCCAAAGGGAATAGGGTGTACTGTGGGAGCTTATTGGGGTAAATCCAGACAGATCTTACTGAGTTCATGCTTGCTAGAGTAAACAGTTTTACTGAGTAGCAGATGGTGGAAAGCATATTAGGGTTTGCTAATCACTGCTGTGGGACCAGCGACTTTGCAGAGTCATTTCCAGAGTTCCCACAGAAATTTGTTCTCATCGCGGCCCCCTGGGGGAAGCTGTGGTTAGGGCAAGCTCTCACCTACCTGCTGGACTTCCAGGCCTGTTGAAAACAATTGCAATCCCTGCCCCACAGGCTCCAAAGGTAACAGAGCTGCTGGAAAGCACAGTGGACCCTTGCAGCGTGGGCAGCGCAGCCGGCCTCCAAGGCTCTCCCAGCCAGTTTGCTCGTGGCTCGGGAAACAGTGGTGTCCTTAAGTTGAGCCAAGGGAAGTGGCTCGCACTTCAGACATGACTCTCATTGAGGCTTGGAGATTTTTTTTTAGGGCAAAGAAAAGGAAGTTTTACTACACCAGGAATTAGTAAATGCAAGAAATTTACTTTCTTAATAGATCTCTGATAGAAAAAGACCAAGAACAATAGCTGGGGGATGAGAACAGAGGGTATTTGGGCAGATGCCTTCAGAGTAGTGGTCCCGAGCTTTATAATCCTCTCCAGTGCGTAATTGGCCAGAACATTTGCAATGCCTCTCAGGGTCAAACTGGCGCACCGTTATTAGATTTTTCTTAGTCGTAAGTCCTGTAGTCTTGCTTTTCTCAATTCTCACTTAAATTATGCCTCTTCTTAAAAATCATGAGAGGGATAATTTTTTAGCTATATTAAAGCCCTTCCTTTTTAAAGTGACCAAACTAACTCATTATTGTTTCATTTATTTCCGCTTTCTGAGCTCTTATTATATTGCAGATACTATTGTAAAAACAGGATTTAGAGATAAAAATGTTATACTCCTTAACAGTAGGGAAAACGGATAATATTTTGAATCACTTTTGTGAAACACTGTACCCCACTCCATATTTTCACTTTCACTTCCAAGCTTCGACCATCCTTTGTGGATCTGTTTTTAACGGAGTCTTGTCTTCTGACTTCCTAGTGTGTTAAGTCCAGCAGCCGACAGGACACCTCCATTTGCTGCTCCATCTTCATCTCGAGCACAATCCAACTCAAAATTAATTAGCTATTCTCTCCACCACTTTTAGGAACTGCCTATTCCTCCTTCTGTATCTTCTTTCTCATGAAGTGATGCTACTGTTCGTCCCTCCACTCCAGTTACCTAAACCTCAAAGTAAGAATAACCTGGTCTTAGTCAACTTCCTTGGCAGTGAGACAAAATACCTGATACCCTGATGCCCACAATTTAGGAGAGGTGTTTTTTTTTTTTTATTTTAAGAGATGAAACTAAGCCAAATAAAATAGAATAAAGTCAATCAAAACAAAACACTGTAAATGATACAGGATTTCAAAACAAGATAATAGGAAATCAACAATGGCTACCATAATGCTTCTTATTGTCTTCAAAGTAGCTGCCCATACCATCAGACATAGTAAAATCAAACAAAACAGAACAGAATAAAACCAATAAAAACAAAACAAGCAATACAGGACTTCAAAACAAGATAATAGTAAATCCAAAATGGCTACTATATCTTGTTATCTTTGAAGTAGCTGTCCATGCCATCAGATATAATAAAATCAAACATGACAAAGCAATAAAAACAAACCAAACAGAACAAGGAAAATGATACAGGACTTTAAAACAAGATAATAGGGAATTAACAATGGCTACCACCTTCAGAAGGCGATCCCCCATAGATGCTATATTGTGTGTTGTTATCCTCTAAATAGATGATCAGATTTCCTGCTTTAGGCCTGTATTATGGTTGATACATTGTGTCAACTTGAGAAGTTTAGGAGTTTAACTGAGAGACTCTGCAGTGAGCCAGGGTTCTTACTTTGTAAATATCCTCATCCTGTGCAAAGGAGGGTGAAGAGATTTTGTGAGTGCTACACCGATGGGGGAGGGGAGGGGTTGGCTTGTGTACAATTTAAGGGAGGAAAAGAGGCTTGCTTTTCCCCTGTTTTGCTTTGGCTGCTGCCTTGAAATGGCACCCCTGTGCCATGCCACCCTGCCTTGGAGCCAGCTGATTAAGGACTGAAACCACCAAAAACTGTAAGCTAAATAAACCTGTCCTTCCTTCATTTTGGGTGTCAGGTGTTTGTCTCAGCAATGAGAGAAAAGTAACCAAGACAGCCTGAAAAGTTTTATTTTGGCTCAGATTTCAAAAGTATCAATCCTTGCATAGTTGGCAGCATAGTAGAAGGGCCTGGATGGAGGAAAGCTGCTCATGGGAGCCAGGAAGCATAGAGCAAAGGAAGGAACCTGGGAGGGAGATACTTCCAGGCCACACCCATCGTGATCCACCTTTTCCGACCAGATCCCACCATCTAACAGCCTTCAGTCAGCTATAAGGCCCCTTCATGCAATCACCTTCCAAATACATGAGCATTTGGGAACCATTTTAGATCAAAGCTAAAACATTCCTTGATCTTTACTGTCCCTCCACATTTAGTGGTCATCTCTTACAATTCAGCAGTCATTAAGTCCTATTGAATTTGCCAGCTAAATATTTTTCTAACCTTCTTTCCTGATGCACAGCATCATTGTTTAGACTCTGTCTTCTAATCGGTGAGTTACTGAGGAAAATCCCTAATCAGTCTCTTTACTGCAAAGTCTTGCCTTGTTCCAAACCTTAGTCCACACTGCTATACATAAATATTGTAGTTTGTGCATTTTCTTCAATGGCTTTTCAGCACAGAAACATCCTGGCATATCTTAGCGGCCCTTACAATTCCCTGCACATGTGGCATATTTAAAAACAGTCATCATGAAATACTGGAGGATCCCACAGGACCCCACAAATTCTGTCTTATTATGCATGCTGTTCTTTCTGATTAGAAAATCATTCTTCTTTTCTTCATTGGCTGATTTTATTAAGACTTCAGAGCTTAGATAAGACGTTAACTGCTCCAGGAAATTATGTGTTTTTCTGCAGCCAGATCAAATTTTATACCTTGTCTATTCAGCTAAGAGACCCTGGATCACCTTTAGCAAAGGATTTGCCAAGCTATATGTTAATTGTGAAGCTCTTCCACTAATCTGTAAGCAATTTAAGGGCAAGGGGCTTGGACCATATGTCCTGTCATATCTCCAGTAACTACCTTACAGTGAATATTTAATAAACTTGTGATAAGTGAGTAAATAAAAAATGAGGGAGGGAAGAAAATAGGAAGTAAAGAAGGTGGGGAAAGCAGGGAGAGGAAGAGATGTAATGCTCATAGGAATGATGAGTAACAAGTGTATCCTAAAAATAGGCAGGAAAGGCTTTAAGGAAGACGTGCTATTTGAACCAAGTGTAGTGGTAAAAGAAGGAATTATCCAAGCAGACTCAGGGCAAGGAGGCAGGGGATAGACAGGGTCAAGAATACATCCTAGCCAGTCATGGTGGTGTACGCCTCTAATTCCAATACTCAGGAAGTTGAGGCAGGAGGATTACTGTGAGTTTGAAGCCAACCTGGGCTACATAGTGAGTTCAAGGCAAGTCTGAATTACATAGTGAGACCCTGTCTAAATAAATAAATAAATAAATAAATAAATAAATAAATAAAGCCAAAACACAGAGGTAAGAAAAATGGTGGAAATGTTTTATTTGTCAGGATTCTGTGCCAGCAAACAGAAAGTACTCTAATCAGGAAATGCTTTCATATAAAGAATTAGATACTTCCATAATCTGCTAGAGGCTCAGTGGAAGGAGCTTTAGACCAGACATCTAGGAAAAATTCCTCCAGAACTGCCTTGCCATTTCTATTACAATCAGGTAGGTGCCATTACAATGTTAGCTGTAGCTTCACATCACTGGAGCCCAGTAAAGGGATCATATAGCTGTTTTCTCTAGAAATGCACAGCTTTACCTGTGATCTGGACATCAGAAAGCTACCCTCTGAAGCAATCTACAGTAAGAAAATGGGTGCCTCTGCACCAGTAATACATTCCAATTCAAGTCTCTCACAAATGTGTCAGCTTGGCGGAACTGAAATCAGGTCTGGAACTCTAGCTGCAAGAGAGTCTGAGAAATATGGTTACTCTGGTTTACATATAATTTGCCCCCTAAAGGTTTATGGGCTGGAAACTTAGTCCCCACTGTGGCAATGTTGAAGTGATGGAACTTTTCAGATGAGGGACCGATTAGGAGATAATTAGGTTATGAGGCCGCCACTCTCATGAAAGGATCAATGCTGTCTGACTAAAGTGGGCCAGGCAGGACTGGTTTGTCTCCCATGAGAATGGATCATTATAAGTGAGCTGAGCACTTCTCTCCTCTGTATAAGCTGCTCCTGTCTCTGTATATGCTCTCATCACTGTGATGCCATCTACCATGTAGCCATTGCTAGAGAGAACCAGAAGCCAAGAACCTCCAGAAAAGTGAGCTAAATCAATCTCCTTTCTTTACAAAGTACCTCACCTCAGGTGTTTTTTGGTGGTAACAAAAAGCACACTGACAGTGGTTGTTTTCCAGTCCCTGCTGAGACAAACTGAAAGAATGCTAAAAAGCATTATGAGGCATCAAGCTGTATTAAGGCATTGCTCTCACAGAGCCATTTGTCCCTCTGCTCCCCAGACACCTTGTTAGGCTGTACAGGGTTTGCTGGGCATCATTACTGCTACATTAGAAACCTGAGCCAACACTCTTGCATTCTTTAGTGAAGCCCATATACCTTTTCTAGGTTTTTTCTTGCAATTGAGAGCCCAGCTTAGTGACTGCATGCCTGGGGATGGTGCTCACCTCATGGCTGAATCACAAAGACAAATCTGAGATCTCCATATGGTATAGCATAGTTAGCAGAGCCCTGGACTGAGAGGAGTAGGTCTTGTCCCTGTAAGAGTTCTACTCTTCAAGGGGTGTGTGATCCTGGGAAAAAGACTTCAACATCTTGAATCTCATTCAATCAAACTCTCATCCATAAAATGAGGGTTCAGTGTAACAGCTGCTACCCATTGTCAAAGAAAACTTAGTGTTTTTTATATTTTTACATTGGTTCCTCATCTTTACAGTCTTCAGCAGGAGCATGCACTTTAGCCTATCTTTGCTTGTGTGCCTATGCCCTTCTCACTCTCTAGCGAGAGGGAAAAGTGCATTTCATTCTGTCATGGAAGGCAGAGCTCTACCTCCTACTGAGACATGACCAGGGAAGAATTTATCCACAATGGGAAGCATGTTTATTTAATGAATACAAAACAAAAAGACCACTATACTGAATATATATATATATATATATATATATATATATATATATATTCGTATGATATATATGATTGCCTTTTGCCTCCCCCAAGAACCGATACCAGTGAAATCATAACTTTAAGGTGCTATGTTTGCTTCTACTATATCTTAAAATAAGTACACTTATTACACTATTGAAATATAAAAATATATTTTGAGATCAGAATTTATCTCATGTACCACCAGTGTTAACCATTTCATACTTTGGGAAAACTGTTGTGTACCCAGTGTGGGAAGCACTGATGATTGCTTATATGGCAAGTTAATCACAGTAGATCTGTGTGTATTGATCAGCTGGAGTCCTGCAGGACAAGCAATGGAGATGAACTCAGACTCATTTAAACAGGAATTTATTGAAATTCTTTTCAAAAATGTATTGAAAAAAATTATCAAGTAACTCCCAGAATTGATGGAAAGGCTGGAGAGCAGGCTTAGAAAACAGATATCAAGGAGAATTTTTGTAAGAGATCATGGAAAAGTCAATGCAGGATAAAGAGAGAGGACATTCACAGAAGAAACATTCTACAGTGACATCCTTTCTTTATTTAAAGCAAGAAAATGAGAGGATTTTTGAGGTTAGATGCATTCATATTTACACAAGCAAGTACTAGTTGAGCCCCATGCTAGTCACAGGAAAAGCATCAGATGACAAGATGAAGACAGGAGTATATCAGGCCTTATGCTGATCACTGAGAGAGACACAGAATAGGCAATGGTCCTTACAAGACAGTCAGATGCCGCCATGGGTCCAGGGACAGATGTACTCCTAGACCCCTAATCTGTGACTCCTTAAAAGCATGATTTGGTTTTTCTTTTGAGAGACTTAAAAAAATAATAAGTAGTGACTCTTCATTTGGGCTAGAGATGCTCAGTGGGTAATCAGAAACAGAACAAAGCTTGACTTTCTTTTTTTTTTATTTATTTCATTTTGGTTTTTTGAGATAGGGTCTTGCTCTGTAGTTCATACTGGCCTTTAACTCACTCTGTAGCCCAGGCTGGTTTAGAACTCTCAGCAATCCTCCTGCCTCAGCCTCCCAAGTTCTAGGATTATAGGGATGTACCCTCACACCTGGCTTGATTTTCATTTTGTATATATCTTCCCTATTACCTTAAAATTTTGAGTCAGATTCTTTCTCAGTTCTGTCTGTAAACACACTAATCTTTTAGGGAGTGTCTATCTAAAAACTGACAATACGAAGTTTGATTAGTCCTAAATTTTACATAGCCTATGTTAGTCTCTTTGAAGACTCAGAACACCAAGATAAGAAATAGATCAGAAATGTACAGAGACAGACATTCAACTACCAGTGGGCAGCCAGAAGTCTCATTGCCTGAAAAACCCACAGTCATCTTGGATTCTAGCAGATTCTAGCAGATCCTCTGCAAAACTGAGCAGAAACACAATCATCTCATGGAGACCCAATTGCTCCCTTAAGCAATAAGAACTTCTCAAGAACCATTTTTCTCTTGTATTCTAACTCTGCCTAATAAATGAGCCCGTGTCTCCCACTGACATATCCAGAAATGTTTTTCTATGATGATATGCCTGGGTTGAGTTGAAGTCCTCACCTCCTCTTTAGGAGGACCTCCTGAGTCTCATTCACTGCCACTTATGCCCATGGAGTTGGTCTAATGATTGCCCCTGAAGGCACTGTGCTATCATCATACCTATGGAAACCTCACCTGACACTTTTATTACCCCTTCATACAGATGAAGAAACTGAGACTGAACAGAAGTGAAGAAACTCAGTAAGTGATGCAATAAAGATTCAAATTCAGACCTTCTCATCGGAAGCCATATTTGTAATCACTGCATGTTCACTCTTCCCTTAGTAGAGGGCATCTAACAAGCTCAATCAAACTAAGGTTTAGATCTACAAAGGAGATCCATGCAACTTATTAGGAGGAGAGATTGGCTGGGAGATCAGGAAAATTTTGTAGCAGAGGAAAAATAATGTTTTTCGCAACCCCAATAAGTTCTTAGGTGGACTGGACCCCTGTAACTAAAAGCAGATTAACAAAAGAAAAACAAAGAGAAGTCTATTAACATGCATATTTCTTAAATACATGGAAGATGCCAAGGGAATGAGCAGTTCTCTGAGCAGTCACTTTGAGCTCCTCTTTGTATTGTTCCTCTTCAATAAAAAACAATGAAGTTTGCAAGAAGAGAAAAGACAAAAGCAGAGGCAGGGCTGGGGATGTAGCTCAGCGGTCTAAGCACCTGCCTGGCAAGCACAAGGTTGTGAGTTCAATCCCTGGTGCCAAAAAAAAAAAAAAAAAAAAAAAAAAA
>RJWT010047060.1:0-11331 GCA_004365215.1 Cuniculus paca | reverse complement strand
TGACCCCCCTCTGCCACTGTTCCTTGGACCATGGTCACCCTTATCTCTCTCTAAAATGTCCTTTAGTATTCTTTGTAGGGTTGGTTTGGTGGTCATGAATTCCTTCAGTTGTTCTTTATAGTGGAAGTTTCTCCATTAATTTTGAAAGAAAGTTTTGCAGGGTACATCAATCTGGGTTGGAAGTTGTTTTCTTTCAGGACTTGAAGTACTTCACTCCAGCCTCTTCTTTACTTGATGATTTGTGTTGAGAAGTCTGTCATGATTCTGATGGGTTTTCCTTTATAAGTGATCTGTTTCTTTTCTCTAACAGTTTTTAATATTCTGTTCTTGAGTTGAATTTCTGGAATCTTGATCATTATATGTCTGGGTTTAGATTTATTTTGGTTATGGCTAGCTGGAGTTCTTTGTTTTTTTTTTCTTCTTGCAACATGGAGATTGAACTCAAGACCTCATGCTTGCCAGGCAGGCACTTACACAACTGAGCTAAATCCCCAGCCCTAGCTGGAGTTCCATATGCTTCACTTATTTGAATGTCACTTCCTTTTCCCATGCTTGGGAAGATTTCTGATATTATTTCTGTAAATAGACTTCTAATGTCATTTATGTTGACCCCTGCTTTTTCACTCACATCTTTTATTCTTAAGTTATGTTTCTTTGAGTTGTCTTGTAGCCATTGAATTGCTACTTCCTGGTTTCTTGTTATTTTTAAGAGATCTTTTCTTTCGCAATTGCAAGTTGCAAACCTATCTTCAAGGTATGAAAGTCTATCCTCAGTTTCCTTCAAGCAGTATTGACAGCTTTCAATGGAGATTTTAATTTCCTGGATATCTCTTTGAACCTGTTTCATGCATTCTAAATCTTTTTTATATTGTTCATTTAAGGTTTTCTTCATTTTCCTGTGCTCCTCTATTTTTTTATCTATGTCTTCTTTAGGGGTTCTTAACAATTCTTTTATTATGTTTTTCATTTCTTCTTTTACCTGAGATAGTATTTCTGTTCTAATTTCTTTTATAGTCTCATGAAGTTGTCTCTTCACTTCAGCTGTTTACTTCAGAAATTTCAGGTATGCGATTCCCAATCTCTTTCATGTATATATATCTCCTGTACTTGCTTTGCTTGGGTTGGAGGCCAGAGACTGCCCTTTGCTTCTTTGTCTTGACACATTCTTGGGTTCTTCCAGACAAGTGGGTAGTGGGGTCCTAGGCACTTCCCACATAGGTGACAATTTCTCTGAAGTGAGACTCTTTGGTTCTTCTGGCCAGTGCTGGCTACAGGTATGTGATGGTGGCCACTAGGTGTGTTGATGCAGGGTTGTCTGTTGCTGTGCCCAGCTTATCCTGGCTCCCTAATGGCTGCTGGAGTGCATGTGGGAGTGGGCTGATCTCCACCTGTGGACTTGAGCTGGTCGCTGGCAGGAATCCTCTGTGACAGCCCCTGAAGTATCTGTGGGGGTAGGACTGGCTGCCACCTCCATACTAAGCTGGCTACTGGAGGGTAACTTTGCAACAGCTGCTGGAGAGCACACAGGGGCAGGACTGACTACTGCCTCCAGACAGAGCTGGCTATGGGCCTGTAACCTCTGTGAGGGTTACTGGAACGCACGTGGGGGCAGGGCTCAGACCAAGCAATTTCCTCAGGTCTGCACTCAGCTAGCAGCTGCTGGAGGAAGGCAGCAGCAGTTCTGGTTTCAGGCTTATCCCACTTGACTCCAAAATAGCTCCAGGCCAAGCGCTTTCTCCTGTGGGAAGACTGAGTACTCTGCACTCACTGCCAGCCAGTGCAGTCCTCTATATCTGCCACTCTCCTCCACTGAAATCATTTTAACCTTATATATTTGAACCATTTTTTAAAGTATTAGTCTTGATTAAAACTATAAAATTAAATTATATATAAAGAGTTCTATTTTTATAAACCATGCTTTATTGTAAGTCTATGAGCTACAACTGATACTTTATTCATTATTTCTTTTGTAACTTTTACAAATCTCTTAAAAGCTTTTGCCATTGTTATATTTCTGTTATATTATCATTTAGCTAAAATATCCAATTTACAATTTTTCATTAGAACAAAAGACAGTACTGAATATATAAACACATGAGTACACAATTCTCAAAAGCTTAAATTGTTAAGATCACTAATTCCTAATTTTAATTAATTGAAAATGCTAATATATTAAAATTTTATGCTGTTAGGGATAAAGAAAATATCAGATATGTCAAGCTTTGAAGGTGCAATGTCATGATCTTATTCTGCAATCTTTCCTTTCGCCGGTGTTCTCTGACTGTCTGTGACCTTCAGGCACCTCCTTATTAAACTCACATCCTTCCTGAGACTACTAATATACCATGCTTTGCCTTTCTGAAACAAGTTTGTATTTCAAATACATACACTACATGGTTCACAGGATAAATTCCTTCAAAAACATATTTGGTGATGACTTTTATACTCTAAAATTCCTTCAATAATGTGTTATCTCAGCTAGATAAGGCTCAGTCAGGTTCAGTCTCATTAGAAGACATTGAAAGGGCTACAGGGTCTCACTCACAAATGTCTCAAGGCACTCTACACTTTGTCCTTTGGGTATTCTGTTTTTGGTCTACTTGTAATTTGCTATACACACTCTATTATCCTATACATCTGGAAAGTTGTTAATTCTATTCTTTCTTTTAGAATTACTTTCTCTTCCTGTTCGTATGGCTGTCTTAAATAGGTGAGATATAGAATATTTGCCTCAGGCGTAATTCCCTGATTCACAGGCTAGATTAAGCACTATGTTGATATTTTCAGGGTATTTTACCCATTGTTGATGTTAAATTCCAAATTCTATTATGCAGCTATTCCATGTATACGATGGTGGTATTTTTATTCTTTCATAATTTGAATGCTTCTAAAATTAAGTGCTACATCATATTCATGTTTTGTTCCTAGTGCCTAGTAATACTTTCAACAGGTCACACATCATAAGGATGAAGAAATGATGCTTCCTTTATTTCTGGCAATACAAGAGACTGAAATTAGGTAATTTATTTGATTGTATGTTTCAAACTCCAAGTTATCACTTCCTTTAGTTACCGATGTAGTCAACTTTAGAGTAAGTATGGTTAACTGAAAGGGAGAGTTAATTTTAAGTTATGAAAAACACTTGTTTCAGATCATTTATATTTACAATGCAGAAATTCATTTAGTGATTTTACTTATGGAAATAATGTATAGTAGAGAGCAGTGAAATGCTATTAAATATATTCATAAAATACTAAGCTGCATTTGAAATTTGAAATCTTATAATTTTTTTTCCTTTTGAAAAAAATAGCATTCAGGATATTATTGCTTTATTTTGAACATGCTCTATGACATTTACAAGCATTATTATATTGGAGAATTTTATTATATTTATGCATGAAATAACCAAAATGTCTAAATTATTGAATTTATCACAATTTAATAACTTTCAGAAATAATTTTTGTTTGTGTAAATGTAAGTTATCAAAATAGAAACATACTTTTATGTTAATATTATTCCCTGTTCTAGGGACTTACATTGTGAAATCACCTTTCCAGCATTTCATTAACTGAGGGAAATTAGTTCTAACATTGCTTATGGTGCTTTGATACACATAATTATAAGTTAATATTAGTATTTCCCAGGCATAGACAATCATTATGTTTCAATACAAGGAATTAAAAATACAGATTGCTTCTTTGCTAATTATAAGAATATAGACTTTTACATATGTGTCTTCTCACTTCATTGGAGATAAAAGTATGCCTATTTAAAATTGTATTCCTTTTTTCATATAATATGTCATCATGCAAAATTTCATTTTAAAAAATAAAAATTATTTTCTTCTTTAAGTATATTACTGCATTTATGTCATTACATGATCAATAGTTGTCAATTTTGCAAGTTTCATTTTAAAGAAGTTTTATATTACATACATGTTTTATCATATATTAAAATTTAAAAATATAAATTAAGAATTTTCTAAATAGTAAATATACATGCATAATTATTTAACAGTATCAATAAAATACTTCTTTCCATGTAGTTTATATGTATGCTATATTTTGACTTTATAAAAACAAGTATTTAAAACAGACTTTATGTAACTGAGGCCTAACACATCTCTAAAACTGCTTACATTCTGATTTTCTCTGTCTTTCAATAGTCTTCCCATTGCTTTAGTTTCCATCCTTTTTTCTTCCTTCAATTTTCTTTGAAACCAAGGTCAGACCTTATATATCAGTTCCCCACAGAGTAAGAAATGGCTTATGAGAAAGTCCAGAAGCTATTTGGGATTGGAGATATAAGTTAAAAGGAAACATCTAAAGACAAAAAAGTTGGAAAGGCCCAAAGGTTTCATGTGCAACTCTTAAAGGAAAGAAAAATAAAGAAAGGTCATAGAGATACTAAAACTATATATGAGTTGATTTCAACTTTGATTGAAAGCTCTTTCAGAACCTGAGCATGAGAATTATAAGAAATTGCAGTTTTAAGAGAGAGTTCTTGCTTATTGCTACATCAGAAGTATATTATATTCATTATATAATATAACATTTTCACCCATAACATCTCCTATATTTTTAGTTATTCATTCTGGAAGAAAGAGTTTATAACAAGGTCTTTTAGAGAGTCACTGATAACAAATCAGTATTAAAAATGTTACGATTGCTGGGGATTTAGCTTAGCGGCCTAAGCGCCTGCCTGGCAAGTGCAAGGTTGTGAATTTGATCCCCCAAAAAAAGTTGTGATTGTTTTCTATAATAACTTAGAAATGGGAAGTAAACCACAGTTCTCTTCACCCAAAGCCGATAATGAGGCATCTTTGAAATAAACACGTGTTCATTTTATGTGACATGGTTTGGAATTACAGAGTTTACAATTATGCAATTAGTGGCATAGGCTCCGTAAGAGTAGAACATGGATACCACATGGTATGAAAATATACATATCAGATATTTAAAGCTGTCATAACAAATTACCACAAAGTTGGTGGCTTAAAACAGCTAAAAAAATTTCTTCTCTCACAGCTTTGGAGGGTGAAAATTTGAAATAAAAGTGTTAGCAAAGGCCATTCTCTTTCCACAGCCTCTAGAAGAAAATCATTATTTCTTCATACTCTCTGAGTACTGCTTACCATCTCGACATTCTTTAGCTAGCAGTTGCTTCACTCCCATTTCCACCTTTGTGTTCCCATGGTTATAAAACCGTTTGTTTCTCTGCGTATAAACTTCTCTCTTCTTATGCAACGTTAGACTTTGCATTTAAAGATCACACTAATCCTTCATGATCATATTGGGACAGGATTACATATACAATGACGCTGCTGTCATCCCTTGATATTCAGAGGAAATTGGTTCCAGGACACCCAAATATACCACATCAGCAGATGCTCAAACTCTTTATATGAAATGGTGTAGCCTTGACACATAACCAGTGCAATTCCTCTGAAATACTTTCAATCACCTCTAAATTGTTTCTAATACTTACCCAATGCATATGTGATATAAATAGTTGCAGTACTGTTTAGAGAATGTAGCATATTGTTCAGTACAGACCCAGCTACAGTAAAGGCTACTAGATTTTTATTGCAAGATGCACTGTAACAGTGCTCGGTGAGTGTGGAGATAGACTGAGAACCTGTGAAATGGTGGGAAGTACTGCAGGGTATGTATGCATATCCCTATTCATGTGCATTCAGCATATTGTCTGGCATGTGGAAAATTGAAGTTTTGCCTTTTTAAACTTTGCAAAATTTTTGTTTTTGTATTTTAAATCTGCAATTGGGATGCAAAACTTGAAGATACATATTGGCAACTGTATTTTCAAATAAGGTCACGTTTATAGGTTCAGGTGATTAGGAATTGGCTGTATCTATTAATGATTCACCTCAATATGTTAAATGTCATGTATACTTTAGAATTTGATGTGCCTTATATTCTTGTCTGACAAATAAATTTTAAATTGCCTTTATTAAACATATGGTGGCTCAAACCTATAATACCAGCTATTCCAAAGTTGAGGCAAGAGGATTGCAGCGAGTTCGAACTGGGCCACATAGTGAGTTCAAGGCCAGTGTGAATCACATAAGGAGATTCTATCTTGAAAATAAAACAGAATGAAAAGAAAAATAAAGTACTATTATACTTGGTGATTTTTTTTCTCCTATCCTGGGAATTGATCCCAAAGCCTCATACATGGAAAGCAAATGCTTTAACACTGAGTTACATGTCTCCCACCCTATATTTGATGAAGTGTCAGTTAAATGATACGAAGAATCTGATTTAGTTTATAAATTTTCCTTTGTATTTCCATATGGAATTACATAGCTTTAGAATATTTTTCATGTGGATTGTTGTCTGAGTGTAAATTTATGGATTTTAGAAAAGGGACTCAAGATGCGGAGTTGATATCTACTTAATATCGTTTTCTTCAGGCTAGATATTTTTTCAACAAATGCTTTCCCTAGTCATAGAAATATAATTTTCTGCAATTATAATCTGTTTTTTTCCATTCTATATTAAATTTTTCATTAAATTACTTCCCTATCCCAGTAAGATATACCTATTAAGATCATGTGACACCATAACTAAGACTGTAATTTTGTTCTCAAAGGAAGTGCACAGTAATGGCAAAAACAATGGAGATGCCTGCAAAGATCAAAGTATGTGAGCTTTGCAATGTAAGGGAAAACTGTAAATCATGAAAATACAGGCAGTGCCTACCTCTGCAGGTGAGATGAAGTTTTCTTTGAGGAGGTGAGCCAGTTCAATTTAAAAAAGAAAAGATAACTTAATCAGGACATAAGTCGTGAAAGTGCAGAACTACACTGAAACAAATTTCTGATGTGCAGACAGTAAATAAATGTGGGTAGATGAAAGTTAAGTGAGCATTAGATTCTGAAAGGTTTTATCTATGCTGTAAATATATATTTAACTTTTCATAAATCCAAAACACTTATTATACTGAAACAAAATAATGAATACGTTTTACATCACTTTAGTAGATTTTGAATCTATTTTAAGTGCCAACTAACATTCTAGCTGACTGTATATGCTATCTCTGTAAGTCTGTTCAAATCAGTTTCTTTTACATGCTGCATTCTCATCAAAAATACCTTTAACTATAATTTTAATTATACAAATTCATTTTCAAAACATGCATCTTATACTATATAATATAATGCAAACTTTGTGTTTTGAAACACTGTTAGACTTACAGAAAAAATTTGAATATAGTACACACATTTCCCCATATATTTCAACCCAATTTTGCTAATATTAATTTATAATATCATACATATGTTATAATTAAGGAACTAGTTGTACCACATTTTTACTAACCAGAGACCACAAAATTCTAGATTTTCTTATTTTTGTCTAATGCTGCTCTTCTGTCCCTCAATTCTAATTGGGCAACTACATTTATTTAGTTGTCATGTATCCATAGGCTCCTTTTGTCTATAGAAGTTTCTACAATTTTCTTTCTTTCTTTTTTTTAATCATCTTGTCAGTTTTGAAGAGTATTGGTGATTATTTTGTAAAGTAACCCTCAGTGAATTTTGCGTAAATTTTCTAAATATATTTCTCAAGTTTAGATTGCTTAGATTGATTGTAGTTATATATTTAGAGAGGTAAGATATAATTTGCCACATTTGTAAATTGTCAGTTAGTCACATCATGCCAGTGGTACAGACTTGCAACATGCTCTTGTATGGAAAGATAGGAGTCCTAGTCAGGGTTAAAATAAAACATATGGGACCTTTTAGAGGGGAGAAAATTTAAAACAGCCTCTGTGATTAACAGCAAGCAATGAGGACATAACCTTGGGCTGGATCTCAAAACTGCTCCCCTTACCTGTTGTGGTTTGAGAATTCTGAGCTTTTCCTAAACTGTGAGTTGTAATTAACCTGATATTTTGTATGACCTTGTACCCTTTGCAAGAAGTTCATTAACAAATTAAGTGCTGACCTGCCAGGTAGGTAGAGATAGTCCCTGCCTCATAAAACAGAACCTCTGCCCCATATTCAGTTTCTACCAACTCTGGGCCCTCTATCTCCTTGAGTAGCTTTGGAACTCTTCTGCAATAAATTTACTTTCAATTTCTTCAACAAATCTACTTTCACTCTGGACTGTGACTTCTGACTTCTGACTTCTCTTTCTCTTTTTACACTGAAAAGAGAGACAATCTGGGATAGTTTGAGTGTGGGCTGGTGACCCCAGACACATCAGATGCAACATTGTCAATCACTACTGCTGTTAACCATGATCATCTGGATAAGTAAGTGGTTGTTAAGTTTTGTCATTATAAAAATGGTATTTTTATGACTTATATATACTGTATTCATTGGGAAAAAGTCCATATAAATGTCACACAGTCAATTGGTATACCTCATTTGGGGCAAAACAGCAAAAACATTGGAATTATTTGAGAATGATTGGTCTCTCCTATTTGTACATTTATTTTTTAATTTAATTGTAACAGTGTGTACTCTTAAGCGAGTACTTTATGTGATCATTAAGATTGATTTTCTCAACATAATTAGCTCAGGAGTCACCCAGGTGATTGGTGGAACAAATTTCTGGGTGGGACTGAGTAAGTCATAAAGATGTAAGCTTGGATATTATATCATCCTTTGCTCCTTTTACTCTAGCACTGTTTCCTTTCTCTGCTTTCAGCTTTCATGAACTGAGTATGTTTGTTCTTTCATCCCCTTCTACCATGATGTTTCTGAATTGGAGTCACCTGATTATGAGTTGAATCTTTTGAAACTTTGACCCAAATTAAATCTCTCTTGCTTTAAGGTGTGGGTGTTGAGTATTTTTTCTCAGGGATGGGAAAGTTGATTAACATAGACAATTGGTAAGAGAAATAATGTGACTATACCTAAGCATTCAGTTTAAAAGCTTTCAGAACTAGTTTGTGGGAGGATTTTGGAAAGGTTTGGAGATGTGGGTTAAAAAAGGCCTAGAATTTTGTAATCAGAGTATGCTGGATAATTCTTGTCATATCTTGGAAGGAATGAGGACACTAAAAGTCAGACCCTAAAGGATTCAATAGGAAACAGAGACTCCACTGAAAGTTGCGCTAGAAGGTGTGTGTTAACGTCTAGCAGAAAATTTATTCACATTTTGCTCATGTCCTGAAATTCTCTCCCTGTCATTGTTCCCCTTTGGGCTTTGCTTTGCCTACACCCTGAGGTTTCCGACTTGGAGCCAGACTACCATGGACTGAATCTTCTGAAACTATGAAACAAACAAAACTTCTCTTGCTTTAACTTGTGGGTGTTGAATATTATGTCTCAGTGACAGGAAAGGTGATTAATAGAATTTAGAGTCTACTGTTTCTATGTTCTGTTTTCAGGTAATTTCTTTCAGGTTAGAGTTTGAACTGGGATTTGAGGCACTGAGTTGATTCTCTGCTGTGCTCACTGTCTCCAATGCAAAAAGGAGTGGTCATTATACTCCACAGTTCAAATAAAATATTGTATGTTATCAAATCCATGGCTACACTTACATTTTCTTTCAATGATATTTGATTAAGAACATACAATGTCAATATTTCTAATAACCATATAAATGTCCCAATCCATAAACTATGATAATGGAAATAGTCATTGCTTTATTTATAATTAATCACCTTATAAAACAAATTTTATAAAACTTTGGACAAAATTAGAAAGCACATTCTAAAGATTCTGTACCTTTAGAAGCACGTTCGGTAATAAATCATTAAGTATGACAATTCAAACAAGAAGCAAAATCTGCAGGATGGATTATCATGGCAATAGACAGGGATATACATACATACATACATATATACATATTTACATTGGCAGTCAGGTAAATGCTATTGGACCCATACATAAGAATTTATTGCAATATTACAGTGTGCAATTATATGGATAGATAGCAAAGTCGATAGAATTGGCTGTACAAGTCGAGTCACCGAAGATAGAGGTTGCTGAGAAACTGAAGAGACAAACAAATTCAGGATTGCAGAAAACACATTATGTTATTCATTTATGATCAGAAACATACCTTAGGCAGAAGCAAAACAGGAGGTTCCCCATTAAACAAGGCAAGAAGGATGGATTTTTATGCTGAGTTAGAAAATGTTGGTCCGATGTCAAGTGGGACAGACACTTTACTTTTTCAAAAAGTATTGATTTCAAACATTTGGTATCAGTGACAGGCAAAAAATGCTTGGCTAACTATCTTAATGATTTTGTTTACACAAAGGATACTTTTGGTGCCAGTGTCGCTTCATGGGCAAGATGATAATTATTACCAAGAGGATTTTGGTCATGTTTAGATGGATCCCTAAAGGGGCCACATCTAGCTGGATCCCTAAATAGGCCAGCTAGACCTGTTGACTATGAACAGAATTCACAATCTATCAGTGAAACTTCTTTTCCTTCTCAGAATTCTCAGTTTAGCTCTTAATGCTTTTCATTGTATTGAATTAGACAAACTTGGTGTTATGGTTGATACATTGTGTCAACTTGAGCAGCTTAGAAGCTTAACTGAGAGACTCAGCAGGGAGCCAGGGTTCTTGCTTTGTAAATATCCTCATTCTGTGCAAAGGAGGGCAAGGACATTTTGTGAGTGTTACCCCTGCCCTGGAAGGGTGTGGCCTGTGTAAGGGAGGAGAAGAGGTTTGTTTTCCCTTCTTTTGCTCTGGCTGCTGCCTTGAAGTACTGCCCCTGTGCCATGCCACCTAGTCTTGGAGCCAGCTGATTATGAACTGAAATCTCCAGAAACTGTAAGCTAAATAAACCTTTTCTTGCTTCACTTTGAGCATCAAGTGTTTTGTCCCAGCAATGAGAAAAAAGTAACCAGGACACTTGGGTTATCCAGAGTATTTTCCCTTACTTGAAGTCATCTGATTACAAACCTTATAATCTCATAAAAAATACCTTCACACTATATTCATGTTTGATTAAATTTCTGACTACCAGAGCTCAACTGAAGCAATACATGAAAGTGACAATCACCTGAATAATTTTTGATGACTGGACCCATATAAAAAGTAGCAATTGCTGAATATATGAAATATATACATAAGCTTAATGACAAGATTATCTTTTCATAAAGATATTCTAGAATATTTCAGTGCTATCTACAATAGTCAAAAGCAACAATGAGCCATTAATATTCCTTTCCATCATTCACATGGTCAAGGTAGTGGCTTGCTAGCCACATTAAGGATGTGTTGATTAATTTAATCTTAACTCCTTAGTAAAGGAACAGGAAATGAATCTTATTAGAAATATTTTAAGAATGAATATAATTTTCCTTCCCTGCATGTGTTTATTCTTTCAGGATCACCAC